>ML849284.1:0-31468 GCA_009831015.1 Picea engelmannii
ACCTCTCTCCTCTCTCCTCTCTCCTCTTGATAGGGGATGAACATGGAGGACAGTATGGTCCCACATCTGCATCATCAAAGAGCATTTGATTAGTCATCGGATAAACAACATAAAAACATTTTATATATTTAAAAATAACAAAAACATGATATAAAAAAAAAATCTTCTTACCTATGTCCCCTCCATTGGGAACCTTTGGGAAGAGATAGGTTCGGATCTCCATGGAAGTATAGCTCGACATATGCATAATCATCGACCATGAGCATTTGAGTTCTCAACCAGTCGAAGAAGATATCGTTGTACATGACGATAGGACAAGCTACATGTTGGGCCATGAGGTCAACCCACCTCTTCATTCTCAGATCCCATGGGGCAGGTATACCCCACTCTACCTACAAGCATAAAATTGGGACCCTCTATAGGAAGAAGGATACCAAAATCGACCCATATCTGAATTGTTTGAACCCACCACTTCTGCACTTGGTAAGTTGTTTTTTCATACTTTTAAGAACCCCTTCACACCAGTTGAAGACTCAGGGATCCATACACTCCAATTCATACTGAAAGTATCTCTATAGAGCCATATGGGGAGCTACACTCCCTGCAATGCATGTGATGGCATAGAGGATAGTCCATAGAGGCAAGTCTCGGGCATCCATGATAGCGACCTTGCCGCTATGTTTCTGGGTACCCGACACACAATGTTGACTGATGTAGTGGTTCATAGGCTCACCGCCTCCCCTGCTACCTGTTAGAGTCACCCGTGAACCCCGACGAGATAGTCCTATTAGGAATTATATATACTCGATATCTATAGTGAGTGTGTGGACACCCATGAAAATCCTGCTCATTCACATCCCACATGTGAACTAGGCACTTAAGGAGTCTCAATTGGGCCCTCATACCCTATATCTTGAATAATTTCAACAACCCACACTACCAGAGGGCCATTAATATTCCCAGGTCATTCCCGATGAAGTAGTCTTCCTCCTCATGCTCTCTTTCACGCCATTCCAACATTTTTACCATGAAAAACCTGCCAAGGAACAATAAAAAGAGATTAGCATCATGATTTTATTTCTTGAAGGATTTTTCTTGGTAGATCCATCTTTAAAAACTTTTGGGTTGCGGACGTCACAGGACAATGTATTTTCACAGTGTGAAGTCATCGCACCCTAGCTTTAGGGTCGATTGTGATGATCTTAGATTGTCGCAGGTCTCGATATAGGGCACCTACGATGACCTCCGCGCATGGGTACCCCCAAGAAATAAACCCAAAAGTTTGTTTTTAACCAATAAAAATCAAATTTTAGTCCATGGAAAGATGAAGGAAATGATGATTACCTTTTCTGTGGAGATGATTCATCGAATGATCAGCCGTGCAGTCCATAATCCACCATTGAAAATCAAGGTAGAAAGAGGGTTTGGAGCAATGTTTGGGTGAAGTTGCAAATGAAATAGTGAAATGAAGGTTTTTACCTATTTTATTGATTTTCATTGTTTTTCATTTGTATATTATATTATTTTATGCTTCACCCTAACCCTAAAGTCCTAACAACTTTGCAAGTGATTGATTTTTTGCAGATTAAAAAGTCTAGAGGTGAAACATTGGAACAAGGGTCCACCTTTTTGGTTTGTTTTTATAGATTTGACACGTGTATAGATCCTTTTAGAGTTTTTTAGGAAAAACTCCGAGCTTAGTCTTTGTTCATTCTCATGCTCTTAAGTCGATGAGAATGTAACCGAGTATACTTTTATCACTTTTTTGGACTCGTAAAGGTTATACGAAAAAGGAACCCCTTGGAGTTCCCTTTAAGTTGTTTTCAGACTCTCTAAACATGAAAAGATTGTCGAGTGACCTTGTTCTTTTCACGCTCGTAAAAGTATTTGAATAAAACATATGATGAGAGGTATATTATCACTTTTTCGGTCTTGTTAGATTAACTTACGAAAAAGGACCAGGTGGAGTTCTCTTTAAGTGTTTTTCAGATTCTCTAAAATTGAAAAACCCCTGAGTTCTCTCTCTTTGGACTTATTAAATAAACATTGAAAGACCCATATGGGATCGAACCACTCCTTCTTAGGGTTCATTAAACATACTCTGAGGGACTCGTCCAAAGTATGAGCTTAAATCAACAAGCATATGTTATCCTCCTCAAGCTTGCGTAAAAATAAAGAGGTACTCGCTAGAAATGGTGGGGGAAAATTTGGAAAAGAAATGTGTCTTTGTATTCATGTCATTGCATCCAGGTTGGGAAATCCATTTGTCTCTCGTTTGATCATCCACATGTCCATATGTCGTATCCTCCTTGAGTCAATGCTGCAAATACCATTTGGCGTGTCATTCATATGTTCAAGATAAGTCCAACCTAAAAAAGCCTCCTATTGAGTCAACCATCTGTAGTTATAAATATTCTACCATGTCGGCCTTCCCTATGTCAGTTTAGAATCACTTCATACTCTGATTTACCTCAAATATGTTACATATTTCATGTCATTGATGGGGGATACATCAAAGCCCTCTTGTGACAAGTCTTTTCCTATCGACTTCAACACATCATCCGGGAACAAGACTTAGAAATCAGTCAGTACCTTAGAGCCTGCATGTCTTAATGGCAGGTTTCTCTGCTTTCAACAGTGGGTTCACATCATTGACCCCTGATTGGAAGATTCCATGGAGTGTGTTAGCAACATTACTTTTCTTCGACATAGAGATATCCGGATCTGCAGGTTGCACGACAAGCACCCAAGCGCAACACACAGAAGAAACACGTTTTGGGCCCAGATCAAGCGAGCGAGCACCCTGATTTCAACGTTCAGGATGTATCCAAAGGATCATATCAGTGGTGGGCGGGAAGTCACGATTAGCAAAGCTACACCGAGGTTATTGCAATGGATAGCGCCCATAGCATGATTAGGAATGGATGACAGTCATTTATCCCAAAGGGCACGTGGCACGAGATCTGGTCACGTCGGCATTTCAGAAGTCGCGAGTTCAAAGGGTGAAGGTTTTATGTCTTTGAACATCTCGAAACCCCGAACCCCGACAATGCCGAAAGTGATGAAAGTGGAGCTCGTGACATCACGAAACATTTTCAGCCATCCATCCAAAGGGGACACCTGGCAGCAAATTGAGCCATATCGGTGTTTCGTTCATCGCAACCCCAAGGCGCAAAGAGCAGCTCCATTATATTCTGATGCACGAGGTGTCGGGAGAGTCCCGGACCTGGGCCCACAGTATCTCCTGGAGAGTTAAGAGCCGTCAGATCTAGAGGGATGCGTGGCGCCAGATTAAGCCGTCTTGGCATATTGCCCATCGTGATTTCGAGCAGCAAGGATCAGCCCTTTCATATTCACAAACATCGAGGGCACCTTGGGAATAAGCACGTGGTTACATCTCGTGGTCACTTGGGAAAGAAAAGAGTTGCTCAGGAAGGACCGAAGGCATCGTGTAGGTTCACAGAAGGAATTACCGCGATCTCCAAGTGCCCTTTGATCCGACCTCAATCTTGGTTTTCGCTTGGAGTGAATGAAGGCAAGAAAGGGTGGTGGAAGCCTCTCCTTAGTCATTAAGTGCGAAATATGGAAGGCCTGGCGAGCGGTCTACTTGAGAGGGTCTTGTGTACGCATTTTTCTGGAGAAGACATGCTAAAGTCCTCTGCTAGACAAAGAAGTCTGCCCACGCTAGCCCGACACTTAAAGGCTCAGCTACCCTCCTTACAGAAGCCATGCGCAGTTAAGGTGGCGCGTAAGGAAGGATTTCAGTACGAATTTGACTGAAAAGACACCGAGCTGTGGGTGACTGGGCACGCCTCTGTTAGGTGAATTTTCCTGAGTATATATAATCAGTCTTTGTATTTTTGTAATCTATCGATGATTGAGCAAGGCTCCCGATTGTAAATTTTTGATGAAGCGTTGGTCGCTCTGGTTAATGTATAAGGCATTTGAGACTTCTTACTTTATGGATGTCAGCTTCTTTTCCATCTCTTGTATATTGTGTTAGAACAACTTGGAATTGGAGGATCCAATCGAGTTGTAGCTATTATAGGATGATGTAGGTTGGATCACTGTAACAGTTACATTGTTTCTAATCGGTCCCTATTACTTTCGTAGCGCTGAAAGACTTAGAATTGGAGGATCCAGTTGAGTCACTCTTTAACTCCTTGAAGCTCCGGACCAAGAGGATCTTGGCTTCTGAGTTTTTCATCCTCAAGCTTCCAAAGGCTTGTCGCCAGAGGCAGTCTTGTTCGCCCTTCTCACAAGTCTTCCCTCTGTCACCCTTTAATCCATTTACTGACAGAAGTTGGATCAAGACCTCCCTTGTTGCATACATACCATGCCCAGTCTCCTGAGTTAAAGCTATATTTTCTTGAGCCTTCCCCCATCTGATCACCCCATTAAACAAATCATGACATAAAATTGATGGGCATTGGGCTCTGCTCCTGCAAGCAATCCAGGAGTGACTTCTGACGCTAACATTTCTGGCGCCGTTGCCAAGGACAAAATTGAAAATTTTCCCCAGATTGAATGACATTGAACCTCTGATTCCGAAGGTGCATTGGGTATCAGAGTCTTTGAAGATTTCTACTGTGCACCTGGCGAATCCATTGTGACGACTCCACTGGGGAGAACCTGCTCTATTAATTGTGGCTTTCAAAGGCAGACACACACGGTCGCATCCACAACTGCCTCTAGCTACACCTGAAACTAATCTGGAGGTGGTTCTCAGAAAAGGAAAGAGCTCTGAAAAAGAAGCTTCCATCGTCGAACCAGGTAATCCGTCATCTCCTTCTGTAGGAAATCCTTTTTCTCCTCCTCAGTTTCTTAATAGGCCTCCTTCAGAGGTTTCCTGTTTCCTGAACTTCGGGAGTGTTCCTTCTGAGTTTTCCCCTCTTGGTCTGGGATTGGAAGGAGTAACCCTTGTCACTCCCCACTCCTCTGAAGCTGTACCTTGGCATAGACCTAGGACCGCATAAGATTTCCCCATGCCTAGTTTTACTCCTATGCGGAAGAGCACCTGACTGCTTTCTATAGTTACGCAGACAACCTCAACATTGAAAATGAATATGTCTGGATGAGAGTCTTCGTCCAGAGCCTCGATGGCGAGGTGAGGAAATGGTTCAGAGGATTGGCCCCCAGATCTATTGCTAGGATCGAATCCATGGATAGTGCTTTCTTGAGGCAGTGGGGCAATAGGAAGGATTTCATGTATTACATGACAGAGTTCGGGTCTTTGAAGAAAATGGAAGGAGAGTCTGTCTCTGACTTCTCCAAAAGATTTAATAAGATGTATAATAAAATTCCTGCCGAAATAAATCCCTCAGAAGCCTCGTCCAAGATTTCTTATGCTAGTGCATTTGGCCCCGATTTCTGTCTATTACTGAGAGAAAGAAGAGCCACTTCCTTATCTCAAATGAAAGATGTGGCCATAGAAGTGGAATCCAATGTATTAGCCGCTGATAGAATGAGGAGCAAGGCTGACATAGACATAAGAAAGGGAAGGTCGGAAGCCTCAACTTCTGGCCCATCGGTGGCCCACCCTCAAGTGGATGAACTGACCAAGATGGTGAAGTCCCTATCTACGAAAATGGAGAGAATGAAGGTCGAGGGGAGGAAAGCATACAAGGGCCCTCAGAATGCCAAAAACAAAGGAGGTTTCAGGAGGCCAAACAATATTAATTCCCCGAATGTGCAAAGAGAGAGGGGAAGAGACAGAGAAGACCAGAAAATTCAGGCCCCTTTTCAAAACAATTTTGTGGCCGAAGGGGAAGAAGGAGAAACATACGAGCTTGATCCTGAAATCCATTGCTTTGGAGACATTCCTCCTTTTCCTCATCTCACTCAATCAGCATATGAGGAGTCTCTCATGGACAGTCAGCTAAATGAACTGAGCAAGGGAGACAAGGCTAGTGGCAACCAAGGCAGATATGATCTGAGGTCTAAGAAAAAGACAGTAGAACATGATGTTCCTGAGCTGTCCATTAGAACAGATAAGCTTGCTGATGGAGTAGTAGATAGTCACATAGGTAAGAAGACCCAACCTCTCTCTCCCATTATCAGAGTCATGCTCCCAAAATAAGAGAAATCCCAAAGCTCTCATATTCTTTTAATTTCGAGCATGAAATTCAAAAAATCAGAATCCTTGTGCCCCTGACAGAATTGATTAAACATGAAGGGTTCAAGAAACGCTTCTCTGAGCTTTTACAGTTTGAGATATTGTGCCTTCCCACAGACTCTATTAATTTGCAAGATGAAAAGCCTGTAGTTATTCTAGGTCCTATGGTAGAATATAGGAATGACTCATCCCCTCCCTTCTACACTTCCTTGAACATACATGAAAAGGTGCTGCACAATTGCTTGATGGATTCGGGAGCTTCTCACAACCTCATGCCCAAAACTGTCATGGAAGGTTTAGGGCTAGAAGTCACCCGAGCCTATCATGACCTCTATTCCTTTGACTCCAGGAAAGTTCAATGTCTAGGATTTATCAAAGACATGGTTGTGACCTTGTTTTAGTTGCCCATGAAAAGTGTGGTCATGGATATCGTAGTGGTTGATGTCCCCCCCAAGTTCGATATGTTATTATCAAGGTCTTGGATAAAAATACTAGGGGGAACTTTGCAGATGGACCTCACATATGCTACTATCCCAGTGTTTGGAGGAGAACATAGGAGGCTGTACATGGAAGCCCAACTGGCCTATATAATAAGTGATGAAGCCGACCCTACCAACCATCCCATTTTTGCCTTAGATACTGATTTAGGTTCTAGTTTACTACAGATCACCAATGCTTCCAAACATCCTCTTAAAATTAGAAAGCAGCCCAAAATTTCCCCTAAATTTCCTCCCTCCATCACCCCCGTCTGGAAAATGTTCTTCGATGGAGCCTCTTCCAGGGAAGGCGCTGGAGCTGGGGTGGTTTTTGTGTCACCTGATCAGGAAACCATATCTCTATCATACAAATTAGAATTTGAAACTACCAACAATGTGGTAGAGTATGAAGCTCTTGTCCTTGGGTTAAGAGCCGCAAGGGAAATGGGAATTCAGGAGGTAGCAGTGTTCGGTGATGCAGAGTTGGTGGTCCAACAGGTCAGAAACGCTTATCAGGCTAAGCATCCTAGACTCAAAAGCTACATAAATGAGGTATGGGACCTTATTGACAGTTTCTTCTCAGCATTTAATATTTCTTTCATCCCAAGAGAGGAGAACACAATGGAAGATTCCTTGGCTACATCAGCAAGTAATTTTAAAGTGCCCTTTCCGCCCAAATTCAGATATGATGTGGAAGTAAAATACAGGCTCTCCATACCTGACAACGTCAAACATTGAAAGGTTTACGAGGATGATCTCGAGGTCAGGAAATTCTTGGAGACTGTCGAGGAATTTTCAGAGATGCATATCGACCAAGACTCTGTCTCTGAAGAAGAGCTTGATGGGGCTAATTTTCTGAATAAGATTGTAGAGCGTAACATTGTGCAGCTGCCCAGTAATCATATTCCAAGAGGATTGGTCCCCCTGGAAAGGATTTTTGATAGAAACGATTTGTCATTAAAAGGGGAGACCACGAAGGATGACACTGGTACTGTTCAGTGCAACGTTGGGACCGAGAGTGAGCCCAAGTTTGTCAAGTTGTCAAGAAGCCTGACAGAGGAGCAGAGGTCCGAATACACTGGACTTTTGAGGGAATTCGCTGACGTGTTTTCCGAGACCTACAAAGACCTCAAAACACATGACACTTCTTTCATCGAGCGTAACATCCCATTAAAAGAGGAGGCAAAACCATTTAGGTAGAAGCTCAGACAGATCAATCCTATGTTGCTGCCTATCATGGAGAGGGAAGTGAAGAATCTGCTTCAAGCTCAGATCATTGTACTGCTGAGGTATTCAGAGTGGGTGGCCAACTTGGTGCCAGTAAGGAAAAAGAGTGGAGAGATCCGGCTCTGTGTAGAGTTCAAAAACCTGAACAGGAGCTCACGAAAGGATAACTACCCCTTACCAAAGATGGAACATATACTGCAGAGGGTAACAGGAGCTTCCAGGATGTCCATGATTGATGGTTTCTCTGGCTATAATCAGGTCTTTGTTCTTCCTGAGAACAGGGAAAAAACAACATTCACTACTCCATGGGGCACATTTATGTATGCCAAGATGTCATTTGGATTAATGAATGCAGGGGCAACGTTCCAACGTGCCATGGACATAGATTTCGTCGGGGATAAGGATAAATTTGTGGTTCTTTATCTTGACGACATCACGATGTTTTCAAAGTCTGATAAATAGCACTGTCGTCATCTCAGGAAGGTTTTCCTGAAATGCAGAAGTTTTGGCATTTCATTAAACCCCAAGAAATCTTTATTCACCATGCAAGAGGGAAAGTTACTAGGCCACATAGTATCAGCGGAAGGAGTCAGGATCGACCCTAGCAGAGTGGAGGCAATACAAGCCTTATCAATCCCAAGGTCCAAGAAGGAGGTCCTATCCTTCCTTGGTAAGATTAATTTTCTGAGGAGGTTTGTGCCTAACTTTGTTGAAGAGGTAAAAATTATAACCATGTTAAGGAAAGGAAACGAAGTGAGGTGGACTTTTGAATCATGACATTCTTTTGAGAAAATAAAGAAGGCCCTGGCAGAAGCCCCTGTGCTTATTAGCCCCGACTACACAAAGGATTTCCTTATTTTCTCCTTTGCCTCACCTGACACGGTGGCTGTTGTTTTATTACAGACAAATAAGGTCGGACTTGAGCAGCCTATCGCCTATTTCAGCCGAGCATTGAGGGATGTCGAAGTTGGGTATAACACTATGGAGAAGCAGGCCTATGCCCTGGTAAAGGCTCTCAAGGCATTCAGAATCTATGTCCTGCAGTCAAAAATCATCGCTTATGTCCCCTCGGCTGCTTTTAAAGACATTCTCATCCAGCCTGACATAGATGAGAGAAGGAGTAAGTGGATAGCCAGGATTCTGGAGTTTGACCTGGAAATAAATCCTACCAAATTGATCAAAGGTCAGGGCCTAGCTAAGCTATTGGCTGAAACCAATTGCCAAGCTTTGGGGATAAATTTCATCAACGAATGCTCAGGAGTTCAGTAGGGTCGGTCGTCTGAAAGAGACCCTCAAAAGGAGCCCCCATTAGCTCGGTGTCTTTGGTATAAATATATCATATACTTTCTGCAAGAGTTGCGACCTCTAGACGACCTACGAAGAAACAAAGCAAGAGCTCTGAAGCTCAAGGCAATCAGGTACTTCCTTATCGATCAAATTTTATACTGGAAAGACCCCCTGGGAGTGCTTTTGAAATGCATGGATCCACAAGAGGCCGATAGGATCATGGTTGAATTTCAAAACGACCTATGTGGAGGGCACCATTTCTGGAAGGCCACAGCCCACAAAATTCTTAGAGCCGGGTACTACTGGCCCACCTTGTTCGTTGATGTCCACAGAGGAGTTAGAGCCTGTATCCAATGTCAAAAGTTTGCAGGAAAACAACAACTCAAGTCTCTGCCTTTGCAACCTGTAGTTGTTTCGGGACCCTTCCAGCAATGGGGCCTAGATTTTATTGGAGAAATCCACCTTGCTTCTAGTGGGCAGCACAGATGGATCCTGACTGCCACAGAATTCTTTACCAAATGGATTGAAGCTATCCCCACCAGGAGCACTTCCCACAAGGTAATTATTGGATTCCTGGAAGACCTCATCACAAGATTCGGTTGCCCAAGAAAGATCGTTACAGATAATGCAACCTCATTCAAGGCTGAACCACTGGTTAAGTTCTGTGAGCAATTCGGAATCAAGTTGATTCACTCCACTCTGTACTATCCCCAGGGAAATGGTTTAGCAGAATCCTCCAATAAAAGTCTCATAAGGATCATCAAAAGATTATTGGAGGACAACAAAAAGGATTGGAATTCAAAGATGAAATTCGCTCTATGGGATGATCGGGTGACTACAAAGAGATCTATAGGCATCTCCCCTTTCCAGTTAGTATATAGAGAAAAAAATGTCTTCCCTTCTCAGTTGGCCATTCTCGTAGCAAAGTTCTTCCAGGACTATCAAGAAGAGCCTAATGACATGGTTAGAAGGATTCACCAACTGGTAGAAGTCCAATAGGTCAGAGAGCAGGTGATGATCAGAGTTCAGGACCACCAGCAAAGGATCAAGAAGGTTTTTGATAAGAAAGTCAAGAAGGAGGAGTTCCAGGTAGGAGACCTGGTACTGAAATGGGATGCTCCTAAACAAGACAAGGGCAAGCATGAAAAATTTGAAGCCCTGTGGATAGGGCCCTTCAAAATCTTAGAGATTTTCTCGAATAACACATATCGGCTACAGGATTTGGAGGGTGAAGAAGTTTTCAACAGCCCAGTAAATGGGCATTTTCTTAAGAAATGTTTTGTCTGAGCCTTCGATGGCTCCTTCGCTTGTAAATATTGTCCTTTTGACTCTTTGCTTATTTTTATTTGTATTTTTAGGCTTAGTAAATGACTCCATAGCCCAACAACAAGTCACTGGAACTGCTAAATGAGTTCTTAGAGCATCACAGGGACGACTCTATCCCCCATGGAGCCTAATTGTAGCAACATTACTTGTCTTCGGCATAGAGATATCCGGGTCTGCAGGTTGCACGAGAAGCGCCCAAGTGCAGCACACAGAAGAAATCTGTTTTGGGCCTAGATCAAGCGAGAGAGCACCCTAATTTCAACATTCAGGATGTATCCAAAGGATCAGATCAGCGATGGGCAGGAAATCACGATTAGCAAAGCTGCACTGAGGTTAGCGTAATGGATAGCACCCATAACATGATCAGGAATGGATGACAATCGTTTATCCCAAAGGGCACGTGGCACGAGATCAGGTCACATCGGATTTTCGGCAGTCGCGAGTTCAAAGGGTGAAGGTTTTATGTCTTTGAACATCTCGAAGCCCCGAACCCTGACAACGCTGAAAGTGGGGCCTGTGACATCATGAAACATTTTCAGACATCCATCCAAAGGGGACACCTGGCAGCAAATTGAGACATCTCGGTGTTTCTCTCATCGCAACCCCAAGGCGCAAAGAGCACCTCCGTTATATTCCGATGCACGAGGTGCTGGGAGAGTCCCGGACCCAAGCCCACAGTATCGTCTGGAGAGTTAAGAGCCGTCAGATATAGAGAGATGCATGGCGCCAAATTAAGCCATCTCGGCATATCGCCCATCGCGATTTAGAGCAGCAAGGATCATCCCTTTCATATTCGCGAACGTCGGGGGTGCCTTGGGAATAAGCACGTGGTCACAGCCCGTGGTCACTTGGGAAAGAAAAGAGCTGCTTAGGAAGGTCCGAAGGCATCGTGTAGGTTCACAAAAGGAATTACAGTGATCTCCAAGTGCCCTTTTATCCGACCTCGGTCCTGGTTTTCTCTTGGAGTGAATGAAGGCGAGAAAGGGTGGTGGAAGCCTCTCCTCAGTCATTAAGTGCGAAGTATGGAAGGCTTGGCGAGCGGTCTGCTCGAGAGGGTCCTGTGTACCCATTTTTCTAGAGAAGACATGCCAAAGTCCTCTGCTAGACAGAGAAGTCTGTGCACGCTAGCCCGACACTTAATGGCTCAGCTACCCTCCTTACAGGAGCCATGCGTAGTTAAGGTGGCGCGTAAAGAAGGATTTCGGTACGAATTTGACTGAAAAGACACCGAGCCCTGGGTGACTGGGCATGCCTCTTTTAGGCAAATTTTCCTGAGTATATAGACTCAGTCTTTGTATTTTTGTAATCTATCGATGGTTGAGCAAGGCTCCCGATTGTAAAGTTTTGATGAAGCACTGGTCGCTCTGGTTAATGTATAAGTCATTTGAGACTTCTTACTTTATGGATGTCACCTTCTTTTCCATCTCTTGTATACTGTGTTAGAACAACTCGGAATTGGAGGATCCAGTCGAGTTGTAGCTGTTATAGGATGATGTAGGTTGGATCACTGTAACAGTTACATTGTTTCTAATCGGTTCCTGTTACTTTCGTAGCGTTGAACGACTTAGAATTGGAGGATCGAGTTGAGTCACTCTTCAACTCCTTGAAGCTCCGAACCAAGAGGATATTGGCTTCTGATTTTTTCATCCTCAAGTTTCCAAAGGCTTGTCGCCCAAGGCAGTCTTGTTCGCCCTTCTCACAAGTATTCCCTCTGTCACCCTTTAATCCATTTACTGACAGAAGTTGGATCAATACCTCCCTTGCTACATACATACCAGGCCCAATCTCCTGAGTTAAAGTTATATTTTCTTGAGCGTTCACCCATCTGATCACACCATTAAACAAATCATGACATAAAATTGATGGGCGTTGGGCTCTTCTCCTGCAAGAAATCCAGGAGTGACTTTTGACGCTAACAGAGTGTTCGAATTCAAATCATTCATTCACATTCATTGGATTGTACTAGGGTACTTTGGGAGTCATTGGCATCAATGGTGATTTCCCTCGCACTTGTTAACAATTTTCATTAATGATCGGTAATCAAGTGGTTTCTACCATGTTCGACTTCATCACCTGTAATCACATGGCTAGATTCGTACTTAGAGATGATGGAAATGAAGACCCTGGATCACACCATTTTGATCCAAGTTGCGATAGATTCGACAGAGTATTCATGATTTGTATTGACACATAGATCCACCTTGTATGTCTCGTGGCTATGTTCTAATTTGAGTTCTTTAGAGCATAGATCCACAATGTATTATTGGTGGCTATGAAGATTCATAATGACATGGATCCACAGTGTATATTTAGTGGCCATGAGTCACTTGAAATTTTGTAATCTGAGTATGAGAATGCCTACCTCGAACAATGGTATATTATTATGTTGATGCTTGATTCTTTGCAGGTTCCCGATTGGTGCAGTCCTTGTTTCCGACATACACATTCTACAAAGTATTTCAGCTGTCATGAGTTCCAACTTCATAATTTGGGGGGCATTATGTTACACATTATTTTGGTCACCCTAGTGATCCATTGACAACATGTGTTCATATTCCCATGAAAAGATAAAAATATTTTTTCTCCATGAGGAAAGTGATTGACTTTCTCTTCTTAAAAACCCTATTAAGGAAGGTCTTCGCACCCTGCAAAATGCATGGGGTGCGATGATGACCGATCATCGCATCATTCTCTAGAGTTGGACTGCAACATCTCCATAGGCTTCACTATACCTAGGGTGCAACGATGTCGAAATATAAGAAAAAGTCAAACTTCACGAAAGTTCTAGAAGGGGATCTTCTAGAACATGAGGTGGCCTCCGAACGGTTTGGATCTTACTCGCTTCTTTGATTTGGTGAGATCATCCTAATCTCCTCACCCATATCTTTTTGCACTATATAAAAAGGGACCTCTCATGGAAAAGGCTAAGGTTGAATAAGCTAAGAACTGTATGGAGAGTTGTGCATTAGATCATGCTTGAGAGCCTCATTTTAGTTCATCAAGTTATTGTGGATCTTTTTCATTCAAGGTTGGAGAAAAGGTGTATGTGTTGGAGAAAATGGCCATAGAAAGGGGACCTTGTGACATCAAGGCTTTGGTTGTAATATCCACTTTCATTTTAATATGATACAACAATATGTTTATTTCCCATAAAACTAGTCTTGTTTTATTGTATGATTCCTTGATGACATACATAGGTTCTTGTTGAGTATATTCTGTTGTTTTCACTTTGGTTGGCTTGTGTTCCCTTGTAGATTCAATATCAAAGGAGCATTGTGTTGATGGATCTTAAATACCTTGACTCAACAGTAGGAACCAAACCCGCCACCGAGGCCCGATTAGACTCTATTGCGTTTAATAGTGGAATGGTTCTCCAAATCTTGCGATCCGACCAAATTATCGATGGGCTTTACATTTTCTTGTGAAGGATCTTCCTTCAGTTTGGATTATTCTCTTTTTATATTTTCTCTTGGGTGAGACCGATATGAGATGTTAGCCATTATAAACCAACTTGGCAACAAAAATGGAATTAAGCTTAACTAAGGGCAAGATGTTGAACTTGGGATAACCCGCTGCTCAATAATGTAGACGAAAATTTTATACCACCGGGCCTAGTACTAATACATTAACTGTGTGAGCATCCACATACTGTCTGAGATACTAACTACCAGAAAGAAAACACATATGCAATGAGATAATGGCAAGCAAAATAATTCATCTACCAGAACCATTCATTACATAATAACACAACGATTCATCTTCATCATTAAATCAAAGAACATCAAAACATTGCACCAGATAACTTGACAACATAATTAATTTATCTTACTCATTACAACGTCATTCATGACAAATGATAGGAAATAGTTCTTCTCCACATCCAATCACACATGAAGTTGATGAAAATAACTTGTCTTTGGTCCAGAAGGACTTCTCAATTCAAAGCAGCTTCAAAATAATTCTTAACAACTAGAAAGAAAGAGTTCTTGCCACAACCATCGACCCTGAACTTATTGGTTGATGTCTTTATTTATAATCTAAATTTCAACTGAAAAAACACCTAAGTGCAGTTTAAGAAAAGAAAAATATGCCACGTGGCGTCATCTTTTAACAATTTCTTTAACAGTCAACTCAAGATAGTTCTTTGAAAGGATGACTTTTCTCATACCCGGACCAACTAATAAACAGTTCGTCGTAGGTTTGAGCCCATGGGAACCTATGATGTTCCATTGGAGCCGCATGTATCACTATGATGTCCATCGCACGCATCTGGTACTTCACCAGACTGGAGTTTAACTGATGTAGCACAGTTCGAGCTCTAATCGGATGGTCCATAAATCGTTGCACTTTCCCTGATACCACGTTGGTCACCTTCACGAGCTCTTCGGCCCATAGTGAATCTTGCTTGGCATGTGATCTGATTATGTTTCATAAGTCGATGAAGTTGTCGGGGTCGCCGAACTCGGGGAGTCATATATCCTTCACTACTTTGTTGATCTTACCCGAATGTTTCCTTTGAGTTCCTTGGCGAGGTTACAGAGAGAACTTTGTTTGGTAGTTGGAGAGATATTTCCTGCAATCGGGATTGACATCATTTAGAAATTACTTATCAGGCAAAAAATAGGAAGATGTAAGCGGGAAAAAAAAACAAATTGATGCATACCTGTAGAGCTTGCTAGTCTTGATTGTTAAATACTTACGTGATCCCAGTAACCTTTTTGAATGACTTGTAGTGTCTCTATCTGCACCACCACTCCTCTTCAATTTGGATGAGTTGCATCCACATGCCATAGCATGGCAGATCAGGTATGGAAGATACAAGCGTTGAAGCCATTCGAGAGGTTGATTGCCCCTTGGGGTTTGGAAAGGATGTCAGAGATGAACGTGTGACGAAAGTGTGTGTCAACTCCCAAAAGGTCGTATTATGAAATAAAGGAAGTCGTTAAATGCCCCAAGTTGAGGCAATTTGTTACCCCAGAGACCATATCACCAAGTGTGTCAACCATCACTCGCTAATAATGGAGACTGGGAAGATTAAAGAGATTGGAAATGCTTGTACCGTATATTCTTTGCAAATCCTATTGGCTAAGTTTCACATGTCCTGGATCATATCCATCATGCGGATATGACGCATTAATTATTCAAAACATCCCGTCATAATGTATGAGTATTCCTTGGCACATTCCATCTCACTTCTCTGCTCCGCTATAAATCTTAGATGTTTTGTGCGGGTTCTACGCATCGATCGAGTTTGTATACAAGTAGGGACTGGTCTCATGAGTCCAATTCTATTAGACTCTGTGTCGTGGCCCTTCATCCAGTCGCGAACGTCTAAGCACACACACATTGTCGCTCAATGGGATCCCCTCAAAACATGAGATGAGGTGTGCGAGATAGCCGGAGCGCTAGGTCTGAACCCCAACATACCTGGGACTCCTTCTTAGTGTCATCACGTGTCTCTGAGATTTCAAAAGGAGATCCTTACCTTTTCTCCAAAACGATGTCAAAGACTTAAGCAGAGGTCGAAGTGGAGAAAATTTCATCTAAAGGACATAGGTTGGAGGCCACACCCTCTCAAAAGCCGACACCGTGGAGGAGGGAAAGGCCCAGAAAAATTAAGGAAGTAGGAGGAAGCCACATATTGACTAAGCTAAGTGCATACCCGACCACTGAGGAGTTCATGATGCATGCTACCCAGCTAGAGCCCTTCAGGACTGCCAGTCGAGGAAGTGAGAGCCGAATGCGAAGGACATGGGTATCCGGTTCTAACTTTGAAAACCCCAATCAGCAGCTAGAGCAAGAACACCTTTCCATAGCCGAACTTTATCAAGAAAATAGAGAATTGTGGAGACAACTGGCAGAAATGAACCATGAGGTATCAACACAACCAGGTCGCGAAGGAAGCACAAATTGGCTCAAGAGGCAGCTTCGGGAAGCACAAGATACTATTGTATAGTTGTGCAAAGTGCGAAGGATGATGGAGGAGGAGAACATAAGAACATTTCAAGGCGCACAGAGCAGTCTAGGAGAAGGTTTGTGTGCATGAGATACATGATGGGTGGACCCTTGTTTTGTATTCTTGGAAGTGATGTATGTTTTGATAGTTTTCCCTGTTTGTTGTGAGAATTTTCACATTCTCGATATAATCGGGCCGGTTGGACAAGGGGTTGTTAGTGTTTATTGTATGTAACCTAAGCCCGACCAGAGCCTTAATATATGAAATTTCGAAAATGTTTTGCCTGAACAAATTCTAGTCATAGCAGTTGAAAGCATCATGTTTCCTCTTTGCACGTAAATCTACCGTGTTCTTATTCAAGCTTCTTGTAATTATGTGATTTTGTAATAACCATTGTCCTAGTTTATTTTGTAAGTTCATTGATATTTTCCTTTAGAAACTTTCTATGCCGAATGATGTCGACGTGGCGTTACTAACTCGAGGCTTATTAAAAGAAAACCTAGAACTCAACTTGTGGGTAAGCGTTGCACTTGGGACTTCGTTTACGTCGATCGTGTTAAATTGAGCTAGATATTACAACTACCGACGTCGGTGAGTATTGGGGTTCGGCGTTCAAAATCAACGCGTAGTTTCTTCAGGGTTTATTTTCCTTTCGAAACTCTTGATGTCGAAAACGTCCCGGAGATCGATGATTATTATTTCGTTTTTCATTCAATGCTTATTCTTTAAACTTTATTCGATGCTGAATTGATCTATTGGCCGATGTATTTATTTATAATCTAAAGTTCAACTGAAAACAACGGCTAAGTGCAGTTTAAGAAAATAAAAATATGCCACGTGGCATCATCTTCTAACAATTTCTTTAACAGTCAACTCAAGATAGTTTTATGAAAGGATGAATTTTCTCATACTCGGACCAACTGATAAATAGTTCATCGTAGGTTTGAGCCCATGGGAACCTGTGATGTTCCATCAAATTCGCATGTATCCCTATGATGTCCATCACATGCATCCGGTACTTTTCCAGACTGGAGTTTAACTGATGTAGCATAGTTCGAGCTCTAATAGGATGGTCCATAAATCATTGCACTTGCCCTGATACTGCGTCGATCATCTTCATGAGCTCTTCGGCCCACAATGAATCTTTCTTGGCATGTGATCCGATTATGTTGCATAATTCGATGAAGTTGTCGGGGTCGCCAAACTCGGGGAGTCATATATCCTTCACTGCTTCGTTGATCTTACCCCAATGTTTCCTTCGGGTTACTTGGCGAGGTTACGGAGCGAACTTTGTTCGATAATAGGAGAGATATTTCCTGCAATCTAGATTGACATTGTTTAGAAATTACTTATCAAGAAAAACATAGGAATATGTAAGTAGGAAAAAAAAAACAAATTGATGCGTACCTATAGAGCTTGCTAGTCTTGATTGTTAAATATTTACATGATCCTGGAAGCCTTTTTGAATGACTTGTAGCATCTCTGTATGTGCCACCGCTCCTCTTCAGTTTGGATGAGTTACATCTGCATGCCATAGCGTGGAAGATTAGGTATGGAAGATATGGGCGTTGAAGCCATTCTAGAGGTCGATTTCCCCTTGGGGTTTGGAAAGGATGCTAGAGCTAAACGTGTGACAAAAGTGTGCTTCAGCTCCCAAAAGGTTGGATGCCACAATAAATGAAGTCGTTAAATGCCCCAGGTCAAGGAAATTTGTTACCCTAGAAACTGTATCACCAAGTGTGTCAACCATCATTTGCTAATAATGGAGGCTAGGAAGATTAAAGAGATTGGAAATGATTGTACTATATATTCTCTGCAACTCCTATCGGTTGCGTTTCACATGTCCTGGATCATATCCGTCATGTGGATTTGATGCATTAATTCTTCAAAACATCCTGTCGTAATGTATGAGTATTCCTTGGCACGTTCCGTCTCACTTCTCTTCTCTACTATAAATCTTAGATGTTCTATGTGGGTTCTACGCATCGACCGGGTTTGTATACAAGTAGGGACTAGTCTTGCGAGTCCAATTCTACTAGACTCTATGTCGTGGCCCTTCATCCAGTCATGGACGTTTAAGCACACACACACTATTGCTCCATGGGATCCCCTCAAAAGACAAGATGAGGTGCGCGAGGCAGTCGAAGCACTAGGTCCGAACCCCAACATGCCTAGGATTCCTTCTTAGTGTCATCATGTGTCTCTGATATTTCAAAAGGAGATCCTTACCTTTTCTCCGAAACGATGTCAGCGCCTTAAGCAAAGGTCAAAGTGGAGAAAATTTCATCTAAAGGACACAAGTTGGAGGCCACACCCTCTCAAAATACGACATCGTGGAGGAGGGGAAGGCCCAGAAAAAGTAAGGAAGTAGGAGGAAGCCACATCTTGACTGAGCTGAGTGCATACCCGGTCGCTGAGGATTTCATGATGCATGCTACCCGGCTAGATCCTGTCGGGACTACTAGTCGAGGAAGCGGGAGCCAAATGCGAAGGACATGGGTATCTAGTTCTAACGTTGAAAAGACCAATCAACAGCTGGAGCATGCACAACTTTCCATAGCCGAACTTTATCAAGAAAACAAAGAATTGTGGAGAAAACGGGCGGCGCAGAACCAGGAGGTATCAACACCACCAGCTCGTGAAGGAAGCAAAAATTGGCTCAAGAGGCAGCTTCGAGAATCACAAGATACTATTGTGCAGCTACACGAAGCACGAAGGATGATGGAGGAGGAGAACATAAGAACATTGCAAGGTGCACAGAGTAGTCTAGGAGAAGGTTTGTGTGCAAGAGATACATGATGGGTGGACCCTTGTTTTGTATTATCGTAAGTGATGTATGTTTTGATAGTTTTCCCTGTTTGTTGTGAGAATTTTCACGTTCTCGATGTAACCGAGCCGGTTGGAAAAGGTGTTGTTAGTGTTTATTGTATGTAACCTAATCCCAACGAAAGCCTTAATATATGAAATTTCGAAAAAAAATTGCCTGAACAGATTCTAGTCATAGCAGTTGAAAGCATCATGTTTCCTCTTTGCGCATAAATCTACCGTGTTATTATTCAATCTTCTCGTAATTATGTTATTTTGTAATTACCGTTGTCCTGAGTTATTTTGTAAGTTCATTGATATTTTCCTTTAGAAACTTTCGATGTCGAATGATGTCGACGTGGCGTTACTAACTCGCGGATTATTAAAAGAAAACCTAGAACTCATCTCGTGGGTAAGGGTTACACTCGACACTTTGTTTACGTTGATCACGATAAATTGAGCTAGATATTGCGACTACCGACGTCAATGAGTATTGGGGATCGACGTTCAAAATCAATGCATAGTTTCTTCTAGGTTTATTTTCCTTTCGAAACTCCCAATGTCGAAAACGTCCCGGAGATTGACGATTATTATTTCATTTTTCATTCAATGCTTATTCTTTTAACTTTCATCGATGTCGAATTGATCAATCATCGAAGATATTATTGGTGGTGCTTGTCGCGTAATTAATACTACCATCTCCTGATGCTGACGGAGGTCGGGGCTCGACTACTTTGGTCCTCTCGGGAAAAATTTGTCATCTCTAATCCTTCCCGATGTCGAATTCCTGTAGCGCATCGGGGATAAGTTTTGGTTGTCGGTTCTTTAATTAAATGTTAGTCTTTGTTAATTCATGGTGATTTTTGCATGCCCGAGCAACTTTGAAAGACTTAAAATGAAAAACAGAAGATGAGAAGAGGCAACATTTTCATACTAATATCGAATTAGACATTTACAAGAGAACAAGTGGTACCCAAAAAGTGAAATTTGACGTAGACGTTTTAGGGTGTGTTGAGTTCTCAAAAAATGGTGATTCACTAGGCAAAACCAGAATCTTTGTTCCTTCCTCAGGGCTCGGATGATACAAAAGCAGGTGGAGAACTTAATTGGTTTTGAATCCGAGCCTCTTTTACCCTTACATTTTGATATTCTTCGGTTGATGCTTCCGGGTTTGCCCATGGGGTTTTAACCTTTATTCCTCCTTCATTTCCTGTAACCCTGAATCATGCCCTTTTTACAAAATTTTAGCAAATTATTCATTGGCATGAAGCCTTTACTTACCTCTACTCACTTGCTTTGTTGTCGCTCCGCTGCTAGTGAGCATCCATAGCCCTGACGGAGTCACCCCGACATCACATAACTTGCTCCGCTGCCAGTGAGCGTCTATAGCCCCGACGTAGATATCTACATACCCTCCTCTACTGGTGACTCTTTTGATAATGTCCATTTTATTTCAGCATGATTCCCTCAGCGAGTGGGAGAGGATGATGTCTGTTTATTTTGCAAGGTGAGATGGTTAAGGTGGATCCCTTTCTAGCTTTGTCTTCTGGGTTTATCTAGTCCTTTCCATATTTCCTTATTTCCCTTAAGGTATTACCAAACCACCGAGAAGAAACTTCTGACATTTATTCAAAGTTGTTCATTTATATAGGTTAGCTAGAGGACCCCTCAAAGAAACCACAAGATCCTTGATGCTTCTCATGTTGTATGTGAGGGATGAGTTTGGAACAGAGTTCGCTATGTCGCATGAATTAAGGACAACCATTATCCCACTAAAAACAAATTTAAAAAGCACAGAAATACAGAAAGAAAAAGAAAATCGAAAAGAAAAGTATTTTGAAATCCTGAAAGCACTATCAAAACAAGATGCCCCCCCCTTTTTTTATTGGAAATATTGTTTGAGGGCTTGGCCATTTACTGGGAGGGATTCAGGCCCCCCCCTTAGATTATGTAACCGATAAGTACATGCCCCAATCTTATCATCCACTTGGAAAGGTCCAAGCCATAGATTCTGAAACTTAGAATATTTCCCTTTGGGCTCATTTTCTCTATCCCATTTCAATACTAAGTCTCCTATTTCAAAATCCTTCTCTTTGGTCTTATGCTTGTCAAACCACCTTTTCACTATCTTTTGGTGAGCTATGAATTTCGACTTAGCCTTTTCTCTCTCTTCTTCTAGCATGAACAAAGTAGAAATTCTTTGTTTCATGACCGATGAGGGATCCCCATTGGAATCTTGGTCTAGTTGAAGAGATGGAAGATAAATCCCATTTGGGAGAATAACTTCCTGTCTGTAAACTCGAAAGTATGGGGAATTTCAGATGGCTTCTTTGGGTGTGACCCTATCATCCCACAAAGCGTTATGTAGATTATGCTAAATCCTTTCATTATTTGCAACCGTCTTCTTTAGTATCATTACTAGGTTCTTATTGGTCGATTCTGACACCCCGTTTCCTTGTGGGTAATAATTTACAGAGTACTTAATTATGATTCCTTTGTCCAAAGAAAACTCCGTCAGTCGGGTTGAAGAGAAATAAGTTGCATTATCAAAAACTAGGACAGAAGGGACACCAAACCTCATGATTAGTTATTTCTCTATGAATTAGATCACCACCTTCTTGTTTATGTGATTCAGTGGGATGGCGTCTGCCCATTTCGTGAAGTAATCAATGGCAGTAAGTATATACTTGTGTTGTTTTGAAGAGCTGGGTGTAATCTCTCCTATGATATCCAACCCCCATTTCTCAAAAGGCCTAGAGACAGTCACTGGTTGGAGTAGAACTGATGCCCTCTTCTCTCTCTTGGTGCTTACATGACAAGTTTTACAGTTTTTGGCATAGGTGTGGGCATATTTGAACAAGGTGGGCTAGTAATAACCAACTCTCAGTATCTTATGAGCGTTGTTGTTTCCTGCAAAATTCCCATCGACAGGGCCATCATGGAGTTCCTCCAGGACTTTGTCTGCATCTTCATGTTTGAGACATCTTAAGAGTACTCCATCATAATTAATCCAGAAGAGTACCGAATTTATGAGGCGCTATTGTGCATATTTTAACCTGAGATCTCTCCTTTCCCCGGGGTTGAGATTTTTTGGGCAGGCCCCATGGTGTAGGAGGTAGGTAAAATTATCATACCAACTCTGTCCCTAGGGAAACATATGAAGCTGCATCACACCATAATGCCATTTCATTCTCCCATTTAGAATCTTCATTTACTTGGTCATGGGATTGAGCTGCGAGTTTGCAGAACCCTTTCCCTATTAGTAGTTTGGCAAGTTTTATATATAGATCAAATTCTTGGACCACTCCCATCCAATTTACTCTTATTTCCCCCATTTCCTATTGAGTGAACAAGGATCAGACCGCTGGATGTGGAACAATTACCTTGGTGTGGTTCTTGAGGATGTAAGACCTAAAGTGTTTCACTGCTTTATATACCGCATAGGCCTGTTTATCTACAACATGATAATTAAGCTCAAGTCCTTGGAGATTAGTTCTCATGAACGACACTGGGGCCTCGTTTTTTCCATCATCCTTATGATTCAATATCGTAGCTAACGATTGGTTGGAGGCAAACGTATAGAGGAAGAAATCCCTATTAAAATCGGGACTTCATAACACAGGGGCCTGGGATATAACAGTCGTAATATTTCTCAAATCCTATTTTCATTCATCATCCCATTTAAATTCAACATCTTTGCGAATCATCTTTTGTAAGGGTTTGATAGTCTCCACGAAATTGGGAGTAAATTTCCTCACAAAATTGATTTGCCCGAAAAGAGACTGCATAGCTTTCTTGTTGTGAGGCAACGTGAGTTGAGCTATGGATTTCATCCTTTTTGGGTCTATACGAATGACTTCTTGGGATATAATGTGTCCTACTAGCTTACCTTGCTCGACACTGAAAATAGTTTTCTTGGGATTTAAGGATATACTCTATCTCCTACACCTTTCGAAAATTTGAGTTAAGTGTTGGATGTGCTCTTATATGTTCTTTGAATACACAGTTACGTTGTCTAGATACACTACCACACACTTGTTGATTAGTCCCCGAAATGCTACGTCCATGGCCCTTTGGAAGGTCGCTCCTGTGTTAATTAACACAAAAGGCATGTGTTTATAAGCAAAGGTTCCCCACTTGGTTCGGAAGGTATTTTTTAAATGATCCTTCTCTGAAACCAAGAGTTGGTTGTAACCTGAGAAACCGTCCAATAGGGAGAATATCTCCGATCCAGACACGGTCTGCAAAATTTTCTCCATTGGCAGGAATGGGTAACTGTCCTTTTCTGAAGCTCTGTTGAGATTTCTAAAATATACACATAAGCGAATTTCTCCAGATTTTTTCTCACAGGAACCAAATTTGCTACCCATGTGGAATGCCTGACCTGGAAAATGATCTTGGCATCTAAAATTTTATTTAATTCCTGATACATGAGAGGCTCCAAGGATGGGTGATACTTTCAGAGCTTCTGTTGGAAAGGTTTCACCTCAGGTTTCAATGGTATAGTGTGTTGAATGATCCTGATGTCATAGGTTTCCAGGTCTCCAGAAGACCATGCAAAGACATCTTGATATTGTCTGAACAGTTTGAGATAATCCTTTATTTCCTCTTTAGATATGGTCTTGCTGAGATTCACATTCTTTGGATTTTCCGGGGTTCCGAGATTTATAGTTTTATGCAGGGGACAAGAGCTACTGGTCTTAGCGTTCTTAACCCCCCTAAAGCGTTCCTTTAGGTTAAACAAACTTTCTAGATTAGCTATCCCCTTCGGGATGGTGTGATATTTTGATCTATCAATAGGATGGCCTATTCGAGGATCAGTTTCTATTGCTTTCTCCTGGAATACCTCATCGTCAATGGCTAACTCTTTGAAAATTTCTTGGTTAGTCAGGAAGCTTATGATCTGTTCATCTCCTTCAAAGACCTTCCAATTAGAGATGTTGTTAGGCACCAATGGTTTGTAGAGTAGTTCTACAGTGAATCGGGAGGCTTCATAATCCTCTAGAGGTGACAACCTCGAAGTCGATGTGGCCAGGGAATCAACAAGGATGTTATTTTCTCTAGCGATCGTGGTGATATTGAAAGCTTCAAAATGCTCCATTAACCTATGAACTTCCTATTGATAATTCTTCAGGTGAAGGGAATTGTAGTGTATAGTATTCCTTACTTGTCTAACGATAATCTTTGAGTCCCCGAAAAATTTCAATTCTTTGATGTTGAAGTCTATGGCTTTCTTTAACCCTTGTACTAGATCTTCATACTTGACGGTGTTATTGGTGCATTTGAATTCTAGTCTACAGGACAAGAAATAATTCTTACCTTTTGGATCAATGAGGATGCACCCTGCCCCTAATCCTTCATGCGATTTATATCCATCAAAGTATATGGTCCAAATTTGTGAAAGACAATAGCCCTTTTCTCCTTTCTTATTACTTTCTAGCTCTCCTATCTCTTGTTTTGTAATTTTTAACACAGGGTCTTGGTAGAAGAGGGTGCCTTCTGTCAGTATCGATGATTTCTCTTGAAATACCATTTCATAGTTTTGAGTGAGGGGGACATCGGATAAGAGAGGAGAAAAGTTTCTGAAGTGGAAATCGCAAGAATAATTGCCCAGCACAGGGAAATCTGTAGATGAGGGTTCATTCAAGGTTTATAGATCAGTGACCGTATGTTTCATATATCTCTCCCTATCGATTCTGATCATATTCTTATATCCCTTCAGTGGTAGCCATAGGTGTGCCAAGTTTGTGCTAAAGTACCCATTTAACTTCTCAGACCAATCGCGACTTAGTAATAACCCATAGGCCTCTAGGATGTCTACCACGATGATGTCAATCACTTGCACAAATTTAGGATGTGTCGCTATTCTGATCATTACATCCCTGAGTTCCCCCATGACTTTGACCTGGGTCCTATCTAGCTGTATCGCGTGTTTTTCTCTCTGTAGAGGAATGACATTTAATTTTCTATAGATTGACAAGGGCATAATGTTGGAAGATGCTCCTGAATCTACCAAACAATTATGGAGGTTCCTATTGAAAAATTTGAACATTAAGAGGAAAGGTGGGACAAAAGGCTTCCCTTTCTTATCTTCTGAATAGGTATTCATGGTTAGTTTATTTATTGAGTTTGTGGGAGATAGATTTCTTTCCTAACCATTGCTAGTCGTAGGGTCTTCTACTAAGTTCAAATCTTGCAGTAGGAAGTCCTTTTGTTGAGGGATCCTGCACATGTCCATAACTGATATGTTCTCCCTTATCTTCTTCAAATATTCAACTACGCTATAATTGAGTTTGGGTGATTCTCGGGTATGGATCCTTATAGGTTTCCCACTGGGAGAAAAAGTTGTTTTCGGGGGATCGGGTGATGTCTTATCTCTCAAAGTTTGGGTAGTAGTTATGTCTTTTGAGACAAGTGGAACTTTACTGCCCGTCTGCACCATCGATACCTTGACGGGTGCTTCTTGAGACTCAAACAGGTTGTCGGAAGGCATGATCAGGTCAGGATCCCATAACAACATGGTTGTATCTTGTGGTGGATCAAACTCTTCCTGATCAACAATATTCATAACTGAAATGCCCGATCGTTCAGTTAGTGAGACTTCATCTAGAAACCAATTGACCATCAAATTCATGGCGTGCACCCATTGAGGGAAGTCTCTTTCAGAGTGGTTTTCCTGATGATACATATAGAAAGAATCAGATGCCACATTTCCTAGATCAATATTTAAGTTGGTTGGGGGAGGTTCAATCGCCTTGAACAGTGGGTTCCTTTTAAAGAAAGGCTTGTAGGGCCTCTCACCTTTGGTTTCCTTTCCTTGCGTTTCTCTTCATGTCTATGATCTCATTTGATAGTTTCTTAACCATGTGTTGTAGATCTTCTATGTCTCCATTATCTTTGTCGGGAGTCTGTTCTGCTTGTTTCCCTAGTGGTCTAGTCAAAAGGAGTCTTCTCCTAGGGGGAGGTTGAGCTTCTTTCTTAACTAATGAAACCTAGCCTTCTTTACACCCTTTTATATGGAATTCTATCATTTTGGCTTCTTTGAAATTCTCAACTAGGGTTCGTTTAGCATCCCTTTTTATGAACATGGAAATGGAAGTTGGGAGAGCATTAGCATAAACTTTGATTTGAAATTCCTGAGTTGGCTTAGCTTCACGTTGGAACTTATTCAAAATACTTCGTGAATCTTTGATTGAAGTCTTTGACCCTTTCTTTCGAACTCATGGTGGCGGTGAACAACTCGGCCATCAGATCTCCCGTAGTAGTTTCTTCGGAAAATTTGTCTAAAAACTCTTTCTAGAACTTCATCCAACTAGTTATAGATCCTATCGACAGGTTGAAGTACCATGTGGAAGCCGAATTTTCAAACGTATAGGGGAAAATTCTGCATACTACGTCTTCATGTTGGACATTCATAAGCCTAATCGCTAGTATAAATTTCTTGATATGATCTTCAGGAAATCCAGAGGTTTCAGGATCAAACTTAGGAAGCAACTTCTCTGGATGACGAGGAAGGCTATGAAATGGACCTGGGAGGGCCAAAGCATCTCTGGATAACCAGGGTTGATTGTTTAGAGGTGGGTTTCCCCTTTCATCATTATGGTCATTGTTGCCTTCCATATATTCAGACTTTGAGTTAAACTCTTCCTCTTCCGAAAATTTGTCTGGTTCAGAGATGTCGTCAGCTAGCGTTTCGGTTATCAAATCAAGAGGTTCTTGGATTTCTGTGATTTTGAAATCTATTAAGTCTTCTACCGATTGTACGAAAACCTCATCGGGAGTACTAACCAATAGTCTGCTTTGTTGTTTTATTCGAGGGAGTATGGGAGCTAAGGACAACGCACTGATTTGCTAGGTGTAGGCTCTTGTAATTATTTTGAATTGATTTACTTCCTCATGAGGAAGAGTGTAAGGTATTTCAGGGTGAAAATATTCTTCCTCAGGCTGGGGTGAGTTACTCATTCCAGGAGTACTCAGCGTGTGTGGGTTGTCTTGGGAATGACTAGCCATGCATGTGGGTTGTTTCCAATCTATAGGTTGTTTGAAATACTCTATAGAATATATATCCAACCATTCATTCTCAGGACCTCCTTCTAGCACCAATTTTGTTTATGGGTCTTAAATACCTTGAATCAACAGTAGGAACCAAACCCGCCACCAAGGCTCGATTAGACTCTGCATCTTTTAATAGTGGAATGGTTCTCTAGATCTTGCGATCCAACCAAATTATCGATGGGATTTATGTTTTCTTGTGAAGGCTCTTCCTTCAGTCTGGACTATTCTCTTTTGTATATTTTCTCTTGGGTGAGACCGATATGAGATGTAAGCCAGTATAAACCAACTTGGCAGCAAAAATGGAATTAATATTAACTAAGGGGAAGAGGTTGAACTTGGGATAACCCACTACTCAAGCATGTAAACGACAATTTTATACCACAAGGCCTAGTACTAATACATTAACCATGTGAGAATCCAATTACTGTCTGAGATACTAACTGCCAGAAAGAAAACACATATGCAATGAGATAATGGCAAGAAAAATAATGCATCTACCAGAACCATTCATTACATAATAACACAATGATTCATCTTCATCATTAAAGCAAAGAACAACAAAACATTGCACTGGATAACTTGACATCAAAATTAATTGCTCTTACTCATCACAACATCATTCATGAAATAGGATAGGAAATAGTTATTCTCCACGTCCAATCACACATGTAGTTGATGAAAATAACTTGTCTATGGTCCAGAAGGACTTCTCAATTCAAAGCAGCTTCAAAATAATTCTTAACAACCGAAAAGAACGAGTTCTTGCCACAACCATCGACCCTTAACTAATTGGTCGATGTATTTACTTATAATCTAAATTTCAATTGGAAACAATGGCTAAGTGTAGTTTAAGAAAAGAAAAATATGCCATGTGGCGTCATATTCTAACAGTTTCTTTAACAATCAACTCAAGATAGTTCTCTAAAAGAATGACTTTTCTCATACTCGGACCAAATGATAAACAATTTGTCGTAGGTTTGAGCCCATGGCAAACTATGTTGTTCCATCGACGTCGCATGTATCCCTATGATGTCCATCACATGCGTCTGGTACTTCGTCAGACTGGAGTTTAACTGATGTAACATAGTTCAAGCTATAATCGGATGGTCCATAAATCATTGCGCTTGCCCTGGTACTGCGTCGGTCATCTTCACGAGCTCTTCGGCCCACAGTGATCTTTCTTGGCATGTGATCCAATTATGTTGCATAAGTCGATGAATTTTTTAGGGTCGCCAAACTCGGGGAGTCCTATATCCTTCACTGCTTCGGTTTCCTTCGGGTTCCTTGGTGAGGTTACGGAGCGAAATTTGTTTGGCAGTCAGAGAGATCTTTCCTGCAATCGAGATTAACATCGTTTAGAAATTACTTATAAGGCAAAACATAGGAAGATGTAAGCGGGAAAAAAAAACAAACTGATGCGTACCTGTAGAGCTTGCTAGCCTTGATTGTTAAATATTTATGTGATCCTGGTAACCTTTTTGAATGACCTGTAGCGTCTCTATTCATACCGTCACTTCTCTTTAGTTTGGATGAGTTACATCCACAGGCCATAGCATGGCAAATCAGGTATGGCAGATACAAGTGATGAAGCCATTCCAGAGGCTGATTGCCCCTTGGGTTCTGGAAAGGATGCCAGAGCTGAATGTGTGTCGAAAGTGAGCATCAGCTCCAAAAAGATCGGATGTCGCAATAAAGGAAGTTGTTACCCTAGATACCATATCACCAAGTGTGTCAACCATCATCCGCTAATAGTGGAGTCTGGGAAGATTAAAGAGATTGGAAATTATTGTACCGTATATTCTCTACAAATCCTATCGGTTTCATTTCACACGTCCTGGATCATATCCGTCATGCAGATATGACACGCTAATTATTCAAAACATCTCATCGTAATGTATGAGTATTACTTGGCACATTCCATCTCACTGATTCTCTCTGTTATAAATCTTATATGTTTTGTGCGGGTTCTACACATCGATCGAGTTTGTATACAAGTAGGGACTAGTCTTGTGAGTCCAATTCTATCAGACTCTGTGTTGTGGCCCTCCATCCAGTCATGGACGTCTAAGCATGCACATGTTGTCGCTCCATGGACTCCCCTCAAAACATGAAATGGGGTTCGCAAGGTAGCCAGAGCACTAGGGTCGAACCCCAACATGTCTGGGACTCCTTCTTATTGTCATCACATGTCTCTGAGATTTCAAAAGGAGATCCTTACCTTTTCTCTGAAACGATGTCAGCACCTCAAGCAGAGGTTCAAGTGGAGAAAATTTCATATGAAGGACACAAGTTGGAGGCCTTGCCCTCTCAAAATCCGACACCGCGGAGGAGGGGAAGGCCCAAAAAAAATAAGGAAGTAGGAGGAAGCCACATCTTGACTGAGCTGAGTGCATACTCGACCGCTGAGGAGTTCATGATGCATGCTACCCGGCTAGAGCCCGTTAGGACTCCCAGTCGAGGAAGCGAGAGTCGAATGCGAAGGACATGGGTATCTGATTCTAACATTGAAAACCCCAATCAGCAGTTGGAGCAGGCACAACTTTCCATAGACGAAATTTATCAAGAAAATAGAAAATTGTAGAGACAATTGGCAGTGCAGAACCAGGGGGTAGAAACACCACCAGGTCGCGAAGGAAGCACAAATTGGCTCAAGAGGCAGCTTAGGGAAGTACAATATATGATTGTGAAGTTGCACGAAGCACGAAGGATGGTGGAGGAGGAGAACATAAGAACATTGCAAGGCGCACAAAGCAGTTTGGGAGAAGGTCCATGTGCAAGAGATACATGATGGGCAGACCCTTGTTTTGTATTCTCAAAAGTGATGTATGTTTTGATAGTTTTCCCTATTTGCTGTGAGAATTTTCATGTTCTTAATGTAACCGGGTCAGTTGGCCAAGGTGTTGTTAGTGTTTATTGTATGTAACCTAAGCCTGGTGGGAGCCTTAATATATGGAATTTCAAAAATGTTTTTCCTGAATAGATTCTAGTCATAGTAGTTGAAAGCATCGTGTTTCCTCTTTGCGTGTAAATCTACCGTGTTCTTATTCAAGCTTCTCGTAATTATGTGATTTTGTAATTACCATTGTCCTGATTTATTTTGTAAGTTCATTGATATTTTCCTTTAGAAAATTTCGATGTTGAATGATGTCGACGTGGCGTTACTAACTCGGGGCTTATTAAATGAAAACCTAGAACTCAGCTCGTGTGTAAGGGTTTCACTCAGGACTTCCTTTATGTTGATCGCACTAAATTGAGCTAGATATTATGACCGCCAAAACTGGTGAGTATCGGGGATCGACGTTCAAAATCAACATGTAGTTTCTTTGGGGTTTATTTTCCTTTAGGAACTCTTGATGCTAAAAATGTCTCGGAGATCGACGATTATTATTTTGTTTTTCATTCAATGCTTATTCTTTTAACTTTCGTCGATGCCGAATTGATCGGTCATCGGAGATATTATTGGTGGTGCTTGTGGCATAATTAAGACTCACGTCCGTCAACACCGATGGAGGTCGGGCATAGGCTACTTTAGTCCTCTCAGGCGAAATTTGTCATCTCTAATCCTTCCCGATGCCGAATTCCTTTAGCGCGTCAGGGAGAAGTTTCAGTTGTTGGTTCTTTAATTAAATGTCAGTCTTTTCTAATTCATGATGAGTTTCGCATGCTCGAGCAACTTTGAAAGACTTAAAATGAAAAACAGAAGATGAGCAGAGGCAACATTTTCATACTAAGATCGAATTAGACATTTACAAGAGATCAAGTGGTACCCAAAAAGTGAAATTTGACGTAGACTTTTTAGGGTGTGTTGAGTGCTCAACACATCAAAGTGGAGCTGGGATGGAAATGGCAAGATGAAATGACATTTAAACGGTATGTTGTCTATCTCTTACTAACTAGTAAACTCAATAATTATAACTTAGGGAAAGTATCGTGTTCTGTTCTATTTTGTTCTAGTTTCCAGTGGGATCTAGGGAGATCTGTTTATGTCCACATTTACCGATTAATCCTATAACAGTAAGGACTTGAGAGGATGTTGTGCTCCTCTCTTGCCGCAGTGTGGTCCATCTTATGTACTGGTCCTCATAGTTTCCAATAGGGTAATACTGTTCTTTTACTGCATCCACAAAAAAATCCCAAGTGGGATCGACCCCATATATTCCAGACTCCTCTGTGGAACTTTTCTCCCAGTAAGTTTCCCACCAATGTTTGACATGAGGGAGA
>ML849286.1:3615-26303 GCA_009831015.1 Picea engelmannii
TGAATTACACAATAAATTTGATGTCCAAAGGGGAAATATTTGGAGATAGTAATTAATCCTGAAAATAGAAAATAGATGCATATACTTAGGAGATTAGTGAATTATGGTAAAAATATAGTTTTACCATGGAGAAATTTATTTCCTAGAAATGTAATAATTCTAGAGAATAATTTTAACAAATAATTTGCATAAAATTATATATGTAAATGTGCAATTTTATGTTTTCTGGACAAAGTTGAATGAATGGAAAGGATTGGTAAATATTGGTAAACTTCCAAATTTACCAGTTAAATGTCATATTTATTGGGCATAATAAGTTGAGAATATGAATGGGGAGTCCATTATTTCCTTTCCCTTCTATGTAAATATTAAACTGTGCCAAGTTTCATATATTTGAGACTTACACTCTGTGCAAGCCACACTACACTCTTTGAAAGATTCTGATAAATATGTTTTCTTTATTGATTAAAGTATTGGAAAATACACTTTCCTATATCCTCTCGTGTAAATATTTATATTAAAGCCTTCAAATTCTATCCATCGGGGAAACAAGATGCGCATGTATGATCTCAGTGTGAAACATCTCAGAGTGTGATGGTTTGAGTTAATTTTAAGGTTAATTATTAAATATTTATACCAATCCCTTTCAGAGTCTAGTCATTGGACAAATGAGAGGATCATGAACATTTAGACTCTGAAGATTTGGAGTGCAATGGCCTGGATGTTGTAAGGTTTTATATATATTTTATATTAATAATTTCTTTCCTTTTGGAGTTTGACTGTCAGAGGTTGGAGACAGGAGCACACAAATAAATTTAGAACCTCTCAAAGTGATGATATAAAGGTTATAAAGTTTAAATATATTATGATATCAATAACTACTTTTTTGTGATTGGATATTGTACAAACGAGAGGAGCACACACATTCAGAGTCTGAAATCTTGGAGTGCGAAGGCCTGAAGATGATAAGGTTATACAAATATTTTATAACATTAAATATTCCCATTTTATTAGTTTTTCCATCATACAAATGTGAAGGGAACACACAATTTGAATCTGAAGAATTCAGAGTGAGATGACTTGAGTGATATAAGGTTACACTTATATTTTATAATATTTAAACTTTATCCTTTTCGAAGTTTAGTCATTGGAGATATGAGAAGAGTGCATGCGATTGACGTGTCAAATATCAGGTCCAAAATACCTGAGGTATTGCTATGGGAAAAACCCCCCTAATCAGGGTCCACTGACTAGGCAAAGCAAGTGGCACTTTAAAAGACATAATTACTCATATTTCACCCAAATATAAAAAGACCTAATGATACTTAAGGAAAGGGAAGGAAGATCAATATATGCACCTTAAATCCTTTCATCTATTGTAGATCCTTTCCTCTCATTGTCCACTTTTGAATTACAAGCCTCCTTCCATGGCTCGCATGAAACAACCTCAAAGAACAATGTGGAACAACATATGCATAATCACCAAGATCATCTAAAGGTATAGATAGTCATGAAAACCATTTATGAAAATAAACAATAAGACACATAAATCTGGGACAAGAAGATTTTCTTTTATTGATAACAAGATGGTAAGTTACAACCTTAGTGTTATTGGTGTCGCTCTACGAACCTCGTTTGGGTTCCTCTAACTATACTTCAAGTGCACCAATCCCAGTGTGATATCCTCACAACCAACATGCCAATATAATGGAATGGATGGATTTTATAAGGAGGATGAATGATTGGGAATGATGAGGATGAAAACAAAGAGTAGGATGTAAAGGCTTGGAATGATAAAAGGAGAAATTTTGGTAGAGTTCTCTTACCTCTTCTTTCATATATCCAAATGCCCCCCCCTAGGGCCCTTTTTATCTGGAGAAATGATGGTTATTCGGTTTTCAGAAGGGATACAATAGGTAAAATGGGTGTGCAACCCAAAATAGCCTATAAACTCCACCATAAAGCACAAAATTTGTTATTGTTCACATATGTATTAGGGCACATACACCATACAAAAAAAGTGTTTTTAAGAGGAACCTCAGCAAAAATGGTTGGAAGATGTGTAAATGAGTAGGCCAATATCATAAATGCATCGTAGTGGCATTTTGAGATATAACATATGCTCCCTAATATGTGAGGTCATAAGAGCAACTGATGGTCGAAATACATTACAATATATTTAATGAAATGGGAAAGCACTGGAGTCGAGTGAGCCCAGAAGATTATCTGTGAGCAGATCATCTGCAATATAATAATAACAATCACTGAGGTGGGCATACCCATGCTCAGGAAAAGCTAAGCATGGCTTCCAATCAAGTACACTGCAGATCCATGTCATATATAGAAATCATGGCTACATGACTAATGCATATGGCAATATAAATTGTAGTCGTGAATAATACACAATGGATCTACATATGAACATCATCAGAATATATAAAAATATGATGTCATATGAATATTCAAGAGGCATCAATTCTTGTAGCTAGAGATGATAACTTCACAACTAGAGAAATATCTTCAAGATCTTCAAAACTCAGGTAGGAGTATAATAGGAGTGTAAGATTCACTACTCTGAGGTCTTCGACAAACTATCATGGAAAGACTGAAAGATATTGATCAATAGGCACCACACTTCATTGATTTTGAGTGTGAACTTGATAGGACTCTCGGGATGGTCGAATCATGAAGGTCAAGAGACTTATTGCAGAATGGATGACTCGGGTTTTAAGAATTTCCCTTGGACAAGAGCACGACATATGAAAAGACTTAGGAAGCATGTTATTTACATAAGTCTGTGGCATAGGAGGAACAAAAAACTCTCCATATGTTTGGAAGAGTAACCAAATGGAGGAGGAAACAAATCTATGTAATGAGAACATATTCCTAAGGTTGTAATAAATCCCAATTCTTGTAGAAAAAACTAAAGGATGTGCTTTGTCCAAGGGTGACTAGATTGCTACCAGTAAAAGAAAACATTTCCCATCCCCTCTTTTTGGAATATTTGATTTTTTTTTCCACATATTTAATGATATTTAAAAAGAATAATATAATGCTACGTTACAAAGGAGGAACAAGTGTTGCGGGAAAGAAAACTAGTTCCAAGTGCATGGAACATATTGATGCTCAGTGCAAGGATACATGTGTAGGATAAGGATACTTAGGAAAATTACTCAATAGGTCAAGGTGTCAAATCGCAAAGGAAAAAAATTTGCAAGGCTTGCACCTAAGGAATGCTCTAAAGGTTCAACCACAACAGGATGGATTCGACATTAGTCCAAAGACGCAAGAATGATATATGCAATGTGATTACAGAATGACACAATGAGATTCCTTGAATGTAAAGTTTTACGATCCCAAAGAAGGTAAGATCGACAGTTTTGCACTTTTAGAGAGTCTGAAAAAACACTAAAAGAAGACTCCAAAATGTTTTTTTTATACAGTTAGATCCCCAAGCCTAAAAAAGGATAAAAAATACTTGAGAATATTCTCTCGGGGAGATGAATCTCCTGAGTTGCACCTTTTTCATAAGTTGAGTCTTCGAGGTCCAGAAAAGGTTTAAACTTATACCAAGGAGAACTATAGTTCCTTTTGTAAGTATAGTTCCCCAGTCCCGAAAAAGAGATAAACTAATAGCTGAGAAAATTTGTTCGTGGGACGTATCCCCTGAGTTATTCCTTTTTCCTAATTAATCTATTATCCAGAAAAAGGGTTAAACTTGGACCAAATAGATGTTGTTTCTGGCCCTATTAATGAGTGTGAAAGAACACAATCACTCGGATAGATTCTCCTGTTTAGGGAGTATGAAAAGTGCATAAAGAAGACTCCAGGGGTGTCCTTTTTTGTAAATAATTTCCAAGGCCCCAAAAATAAATAAACCAAAACTAAGGAGAATGGCCCTTTTTCATAAATTTAGTCCCTCAGACCCAAAAAAGGGGTAAAATTATGTTTGTTAATACCCTCCTAGTGAACCATAGCTCCTAGGGAATACCTTTTTTGTTAATTATCCATCCGGATCGAAAAAGGGGTAAACTATCGTCGAATATATGTGCCTTCAAATTTTAGTTTGATGAGCGTGAAGGGAAACCGGATCACTCCACAATCTTTTCAGTTTTAGGGAGTCTGAAAAGAAATTAAAGGAGACTCCAAGGGGGATCTTTTTCATATGTAATCAAAGAAAAAATGAAAAGGATAAACAATCTCTCGCTAGATGCCACTTTCATGGCTTAAGTGATCTTGAAAGAAGACAAACCATGCTCTAAGGGAGTTCCATGGGGATAGGCATGAAAAATGATGAAGAAGAAGGATGATAATTCAACACAAAGTCATGGCGAGACTAAGTAGGACTCCTGTGCATATGAAGTACTTTGGCATGGGAACCAAATGGAAAACAAGGCTCTAACCAAGATGCCCATTGTTGGAGTAGGCATTTTTTAGAGTAAGCACAATAATAAAGGAAGCATGGACCAAAGGAAGAACAATGTGTGCCAAGAAATAAGGAAGACCAGTGTGACAAAGGGAAAAGGAAGCAACACGTGATAGGATTTGCAGAAATATGATACTTATGTGGACAAACCTAGCCATCTTAGGGTTAGGGTTTTGGAATGTATTGTAAGGTTTTTAACTTGTTTTTGTAGTATAAATAGAAAAGGTTTAAGGTAGATTGAGGCATCTTTTTGTGTGTATGTCTTCGAAGAGATTTGTATGTGAATTTTTGTATGAAGAAAGTACTTGGAGCACCTTTTTGAGTTGAAGTCTAGTTTTGAGAGCTATGGAGCTCAGATAGAGTCAATATGGAGATGTATTTGAGGGGCAGGTCACAAGCTGTGGAGCTTGGTGTGACACTGGTCTGCCTCACTACTCTCTACTATTCTATGATGTAATACGCGGATAGTAATTTTGATGAAGAAGAATAAATAAGAAGAAGATATTTGTGGATGTAGCCCCAGGGGGGTGAACCACGGTAAAACCCTATGTTGCAATGTGTCTAAAATATTTTATTATTTCTACAATTATGGTTGAATGGTTAGATGAATGAATGGTTTTAATTACAGTGTGCACTAGAATATGTATGCAGAATGAATCTTATGAATGAATCAATTAATGGATTCGATCAATATTGTAGTAGAATGCATATTTAAGTAGAAACAAAAGTACAAATAACATCCCTAACCCCTTCCATGTATGCATACATTTGCGTCTTGCAATCACCCATAATCCATCTCTAGTGAGACTACGTTGTGCACTCAATATGCAATGTAGCCTTCCGGGTTACCAGAAGGACCGATGGTGAAAAAGGTTTTGTTGGAGAACTAAGGTAGAACCTAGTTCAACGCATACATCCAACAAATGGTTTTGTTGTCGTATGGAACTTAGAAGAACAACTGAGAATGGTGAAGAAGATGCAATGGTAAAAATGGATGTTTAGACCATGGAATCCTACGAAGAAAGAAATTTAAATATGGTTGGAAACAAAGAAGTTGGAGTTCGGGTAGAAAGATAATCATTTGTTCCAGGTATACACTGCACCAATACCTGCAGAGGTATGTGTTTATTGATTTGCATGAAGCATTTTTCTGTTATTTTCCATATTTATTGCAAGAGTGGATATTAAGGTTGAAGGATACCCATCCCATGAATTAGATTAGACCAGTTGAGTGGACTACTCAGGATATTGTGCAGTTAGAAAAGGATAACAATAAATTCATGCACGTAGTAGATTTATGGTTATATAGTATTATTGCAGGGTTTATTACTGAATTTGCGGTAGATAAAACAAAGTCATATACTGTTGCAGAGAAGGATTTATTGAAGGGACCCATAGGGAGTTACATCAAGATATTATTACATGATAAAGGTGTGATGACCATGGAATCAGACAACTAGATCACTCGACACGCATGGGGGAGCTAGGGGAAGCACTAAGGAATATCTGAGATATGGAGAAGGCTCTGGAGAGTAGCCAAAAGAAGGAAGAAATGGACCCCATCATGATGGATGATGAAAAAACTAGAGAGATCCAAGTAAAGAACATTGGGAGGTAGTAAAGTGGATTCTCATCAACTGTCATTCATGCATTATGTTTTGGAGGTTTAGACACTTTTCTACATGGATATGTTGATTCAGATATGGCAGGTGATAAATATAGTAGGAGGAGCACCACATGGTATTATTTTACTATAGGTGGAACATCAACAAGTTTTATTTCAAAACTACAAAATGTTGTTTCACTTTCAACAACAGAAGCAAAGTATTTTTCTTATACAGAGGCTAGTAAATAAATGATTTGGTTGTAGAGGTTTATGGAGGAATTGGGAAAGAAGAAAGATAATAGCAGGTTGTATTGTGACAATGAGAGTGTCATTCATCTTGTAAAGAACTCAAAATTCCATTCAAATACTAAGCATATACAACTCAGGTACCATTTCATACAATCTGTGTTGGAAGATGGACATTTGAAGTTGGAAAAGATACATACTAGCCAAAATCCTGTAGACATGTTAACAAAGGGAGTAACCAGGGAGAAACTGAGTTCATGCTTAGTTTCATTTGGCCTTCAAGAATGAAGGTGAATATGATAAATTTGTCAGGCCCAAGGTTGAGAATAGTCCAGTAGGTACAAAAATAATGGAGTTATTGTGATCAGTCTTCAAGTGGGAGATTGTTGGTTGTGGAGCCCAATTGTCTTCCTGATTCATAGGTTTGTTTAAGTCATGCTTGGACCTCATTCCCTAATGGGGGCATGTGGAGGGTATTTCCCCCACAACTATTTTCAGGGGGGTCCAGGGGGGAGGCAATAATATTTTTACCNCCCCCCCCCCCCCCCCCTTGAGAAAGGGATTCAGGGGCAATGCCCCTGAAGAAAAATTTTGGGAAAAATTTCCTTGTAAAATATTGTAATTTCATAGTCAATCTAGACCATTCATTATAAGGTCATAGATCTAACAATAGAAGTTTTTTTAGGGGTTTTTTCCCTAGAAGGAAACCATATTTTATGAGGGAATTGTATTGTGGCTATGTATTATCACGAATATTGTATTATGAGAGAGGAGACTGTGAGAGAAACAAGAGGAAAATACATCAGGTGTGTTGTAGGTTGTATCCCTTCATTTTGTTGGATAATAATAAGGAAGGACCTGATAATTTCTCTAGTGAACGTATCCTACACTGGGTGAACCACATATATCTATGTATATATTGTATTGTGTATCATCTAATTTTTATTTCTGCATTTATTTTTATTTTATTGCTCTGCGATCCTGTTTTTCTAACATATTTTTTTTTCTATATCTTAGTAGAGTCAATGTTACCAAGTCATTTTTTGTACCTCACAATGTTCAAGGGAAGTTTCACCTCAAACCAACTATTCTACATTATTACCAAATTTCATCCTCGTTTTATTCCATACTCATTTAATCCAACATCTTACATCACTTTGTGGTGTCAGTTTCATGTCGATGATGGGGGATACATCATGGCCCTCCTTCGATGAGTCTATTCCTATCGACTTCAACACACTGTATAGGAATTAGAATTATAAACTAGTTAGTACCTTAGGACCTACAATCCCCAATGACATGCCTCCTCGCTTTCGAAAATAGGTTTACATCATTGACCTCTGATCAAATGATTCCAAAAGTGTTCAAATTGAACTCATTTGTTCACATTTGTTGGAATGTACTAGGGTACCTTGGGATTCATTGTCATCATTGATGATTTCCCTCACACTTATTAATGGTATACATTAATGATCGGTAATCAAGTGGTTTCTATCATGTTCAACACAAAGACATCTATTCACATGGATAGAATCATACTATTTAGAGATTGGGATAAAGACCCTTGGTTGGGCACTCACTCTGTTATGTGTTTTACCCAAGGTGTGATGGAGATCATTTGAATATGTAGAAGATTCCAGTATAACCACCATATTGGCAATCTTAGTGATATATATGTTGTCACATAGATCCACTTTATATTGGTCTGTGGCTATGTTTTTGTCATATCATAGCTCCACTATGTGTTCTTTTGTGGCTATGATCAAACCATGTCGTGGAGGTATGGATCCACATTGCATCTCCAGTGGCCATATCCTTAGTAAATACTTTCATAGATCATAGTGTATTGGTCGACGACCATGATTTGAGTTAGTTTATTCCAAGCATAGGTATGTCTTCCTCAGAGATGATACATATACATTGTTTGATGTTTGTTTGCAGCTTCTGCAAGGCTCTCCTATTCCAACACCCTCACATACATATTTTTGTAAATTGTTTCGGCCATTAGTTTATCTTCTGACCTCACACTTTAGGGGGCATCTTTTACACTCCTATTTGTCGCACTTAAGTGAGGGAGTGTTTTTCATAATCCATAGACATGTTGAGGAAGAAATTTGTCATATGAAGGTCAAAATACTATGTGCACATGTATTATTCATTTTTATTGAAAAAAGGAAATTAATTTAGTGTGAGAATCCACCTCACATTTAGTTTCCTAATCTCAAGGATAAGTTGAGAGTCTCGTGGATGGTTGAGATATTTTCTCAACTTAATATCCTAATTTGATGGATCTTGTGAGATATTTTCTCCCTAAAATCCTTGAGAGATAGTTTCTCCCTAAAAATATTGGATATCCAATTTTAATGGATCTAGTGAGTGATCTTCTCCATGGTGGTTAAGCCTCCAACTCCTATATAATGAGGGAATTATAAGGTTATAAGGGGAGGAAGGATTTCAAAGTGTCAAACCTTTGATATTGTAAGGAGAATTCATTAGTGCATCATAATTCTGATCTTGAGACATTCAGGAGAGGGATGGATAGGAGAGCTTGGAGAAGTTGTTGCAATGTCAACATTGGATTGTAGGTTCTTCACCATGTATTTCTATTAATGGATAACTTGACCTATTCCCTTCATGTTTTGGGCTGGATAAGAGATCTTGGAGGAGCTATTGCAACGTCAATATTGGATTGTAAGTGCTTCACCATGTTTTTCTATTAATGCATAAGTTGACCTATTCCCTTCATGTTGTGTATAACTTGTTACATGCATGTTTGTTGTTTTAAAATCATCATAGATAGATCTATTGTCACCTAACAATATGATGTAGAAGAAGAATATTTTTCTTGTTCCTTTTAGATACGTTCTTTCACCTAGGAGCTTAGACAACAAGGTCAAATGTTGGAGTAGCAAGGAAAACCATCGTAAAAAATTACATCACCCATCTCTTTCCTTTTATTTGGATTGTTAAAATAGGTTTGAAGGGAAATTAGTTGCCATTTTTTTCCTTTTGTCTTGGATTTCACCTATATGCAGGGGGAATTCACCACAACAATCACCAACAAATATTTTTGTAGTGTTACATTCATTAAGAGCATAAAATATGGCTCCATCCTTATCCATATGAAAATATGCTACATAATCAATAAGACACTCATCAAAAGAAGAACTAGAAGTTGCATTGAAGAAGAACTAGAAGCATAATGTGCATGTCCCGAAGAAGAAGAAGAAGAAGGATGTCGATACTCAATGCTGGTACTCCATGATACATTTAGACACCACATGACCATCTTTCCCACAAAAGTTGAAATTCTTTTCAGTCTTCTTACTTTTAGATTCTTCTACTTTGTCACCATTAGGAGTAGAAGTTAGTGAAGAGGGTTTGGGACCCCTGTTTTTTTGTTATTGTGGAAAGGATGTTGCTTCTTGGGATTCTTGGATTTATCTTTCTATTGGGCCACTAAGGGTTTGTTGGATGTATCTTTAGTGCTAATCAATCAAAGTTGCAAAATCTTATCAAATCAGAGCATCAAAAAGGGACTCAAGAGAGGGTTTTTTATAAGCATCCCCTAGAGCTTTTATGATTGCATAAAAGGTAGATTCAAAAATAGAATATGCACTACTAATCTTAGCAAGAATATAATATATTCATCGATATTCCTTCATATTTATTTGGAATTCTATACGCAAAATTATAAGTGTTTTGAATTTAGATAGGTAATATTCAATGCAAGGAAAAACATTTGGAGTTAAAGTCATTAACTAGTTGACTCGAATAATATTGTATTTACCAAACACAGCTTCAATATTTTCCCAAGCTTCATCGGGGGAATTAATTCCTTGAACATGAAACCTTGAATAAGAAGAGATGGAAATTTTGATTATTCCACATGCTTTATCATTTATGTTCTCCCATTTGACTTTCCTTTCAGCATCAATGGGTTCTTTTTATTTTCCCAAGGTAATTTGGTACAATCATTTACTTCTTAATAAATCTTCCATATGGGATTTCCATGATAAGTAGTTGGTACTGGTAAGAAAAAGTTCACTAGGAGAACTTACATATTAAAATATGCAAAAAAACTATGAAACTAATGGTTTGGATGGAAAGGTCTTGAAAAAATAGGTTGTTTAAAAAAATGATAGTGAAAATGGATTTCAAATGTGAAATTTATTCCCTTTTGAAAAAAAGGCATAAATGGTAACCAAAGAGCCACATGAAAAGTAGAAGTTGCTCCATGTGGCGATAGCCCTCCTTATAATAACCTCACTTTTACAAATAAGTTGCTTATAGAGTGACCCACTTTTATAGAATAAGTGAGAATCACTTTTACAATGAAGTTATTTAATAGTGATTCACTTTTATAATTAAGTGAAATATACTTTACAATGAATGCATGAACTTTTTCAAAAAAAGTAACAAAAAATAAACTTGAATTGAAGATATATTACTTAATAAAACAAAATGGTCTAGATAAAAACACACTATAGTCTTAAGAAGGAGGATTGTTGTTGTTTTTGTTGTTGATGATGATGATGATGATGACCTTAGAGTGCATGCTCAATAAAAACTTATTTTCATACATTCACACACAAAACAATATTTCACATCTCGACACCAAAAAGGGTTAGATATCGGTTACCTTACCCAGAAAATGCAAGTTTCCCCTCTGTTTCTAATTACCGAGATCAAACAAACCACACAATAAAGAGCATATCCAGACAAAAAAACCCTTTCTGCCATGTTTCTGATTTTTCGAGATCACAAGGAAAAGAGCATATGCATATTAAAAAGAGTAGCAACCCAAAAATAAAAAGAACTAAACAAATATAAAACTGAAATGTTATCTCTGCATAAATTTAAAAGGGTATATTTTGGCTTTATACCTCCGGATCTGACTGAAATGGTCATATCTTGGGAAAAAAGAAACCTTTTTTGAGTGAAATGAAAAATCATTCCTACCTGAAATGAGCACTCTAGATGCAATGGAATAATCCTATTAGCCCAAAAATGTACATAAATGGAAAAAACCAAAGATGTGAAAGCACTACTTCAAGATCTCAATCTATGATGGGAGCAAGTCTTCAAATGTACTTCGATACCATGTTCAAAAACACATATATTTTGACAGAGGACAAATGCCTTCAACAACCACTAACACAACCAGATCAAAGATCAACACACTGATGTTTTTACATGGTAAAAATCCTATGGGGAAACATCCACGACACTAGCCAACATGGCCACTTGGATCAATTTATTAATGCAAAATAAAAATATTACAAATATATTTACAAGAGAGTTTCTCACAATCAATCCTTGGAAAATAACCCTCCATGACCTTTAAATAGAGATCATGCACCAATCGAGTGCTAAGCCATACATCATTGTAGTCATTAAGATAGAGGAGAATATAATCCGTCAGATCACTCTATGTCGAGAACATATCATGACCATCAGATTACCTAACTAAAAATTCATACTAATGTATACTAAATAAACACGCTTTTACCTAACACCACATTAGAACAAATTGATCTTAACTAACTCCTAAGTGTCTAAATATCCTAACATTGAATTTGTCTCACTCCATGTTTCTTGAGGAGCTTTATGTTTCATAAATTTTTTTGGCTATCTATTTAGTATGCAGATTGAACAAGTAATAGCTTCAGACCAAAAAACATTAAAAAATTTTCTAACTTCAATCATGCTCCTTTCCATGTTCATGCTGGTATGATTCTTTCTTTCACCCACTCCATTATGTTGTGGAGTATATATGGTGGTGAACTTCCTTTCAATCCCCTAATATCTCCAAAAATTTACAAACTCCTTTGATTCATACTCTCCTCCTCCATCTGACCTGAGCACTTTGACATATTTTCCACTGCATTTTTCCAACATGACTTTAAATTATTTGAACTTTGTGAATGTATTATATTTGTTTTTTAAGAAACATATGCAAAAAATCCTGCTAAAATCATCAATGAGTGGTAGAAAATAAAAGCTTCCACTAATGGACTGAGTTTGCATGGGTCCACAAATATCTGTGTGAATTAGTTTTAGATGCTCTTTGATTCTATAGGAGGTTGTTGGAAAACTATCTCTTTGATGTTTTCAAGGAATGCATCTTTCACAAGGGTTGGTTTGTTCATTCGATATAGGAATTTACTGAAGCATTGAGTGTTTTTGCAAGAGACTAAGAATCCTAAAAGGTAGGTGACCATACCTTAGATGCCACAACCAAGTCTCATCTATACTTGATACATTTTGTGCATATGATTGTGATATATTTACACTTCTCATATTCAATGGGGACATTTTATTCTTGGTCATTTGAACCTTTGAAACAAGTATTTTGCTAGGTGTCTTATCTAAGATAGTGCATGCGGAGTCCTTGAATCTGACATCAGAACAATTTTGACTCAACTACCCTATACATATTAGATTATGTCTAAGATTGGGTACATAGAAGACATCAAGAATGTCTTTCTTCTCATTTTGCTTGGTTAAGATTGAAACAATACCTTTGACTAAGGCCTTGACATGATAATCATCTCTTAAAGTAATTTTAGATTGAATAGATCTATCAATGATAGAAAAAAACTATTTTCTACCTATCATGTGATTGTTGCAGCCACTGTCCAACAACCAAACATCCTTGTTGTTATCTTCCTTAGTGACTTTACATGAAATAAAAATTGTATCATATGTCCCTTCTTTGGTGTTGGCGATATTAGCTCTTCCCTTATTTAGATATGACTATTTCTTTCTACATTCACTTTCATAATTACCATATTTTCTGCAGTAGTAAAATTGGGCTTTGGATTTTCCTATCCATTTTTTGCCTTTCCCCCTCTGGTTATAAGAATATTTAGGTTGATCTGATTGTTCTGACTATTCTGGTGTTGTTCTTCCTTCTGTTTGATGACTACCTCTTTGACCTCTTCCTTTGTTTCCTTTTCCTCTTCCTCTACCAAGGAATTCCTGAGTCTTGAAGGAATGTTCTAAGGATTCCTCTTGCATGTTGATTCTTGATTCATGAGGAAAAAGAGAACCCATTAGTTTTTTTTATTTTCAGTTTAGACAGGTATTTGAAATCTTCTATGGAAATGACAACCATTTCAAATTTATTAGGCAATATTCTCAGAACATTTCAACAATTTTTTGATCTTCAATATTCTCTCCATGAATTATGAGTTGACTCACAACTCTTGCCACTCTATCTGTGAACTAGTCAATGTTATTTTTCTCCTTCATATTCAAGGTTTTAAACTCTCCTTAGGGTTTGAAGCTTCACAATATTCACTTTGACATTACCCTAATATGATAATTCCAATATATCCTAGACTTTATTTACACTAGATGCTCCTACTATCTTGGGAAAAATTGAGTCATCCACTAAACTATGGATCCAAAACTTGGCCTTGTTCTCCTTTTACCACAATTCTACAAGTTAATTTATTTGGGCATTATTCATGGCCTAGAAAGTTGCTTGATCAATATCTGAGAAGCCATTCTCCACCGGTTCCCAACATTCTTGGACTTTGAGGAAGGTTTTCATCCATAGAGACCATAACTCATAGTTCTTGCCAACAAGAATTGCTCCCTGTGTTTTCCATAGATTACTTGTGGAAAGCATTAAAAATTGACTCTTTACTAAAAGAAATCAATGACAATAAAAGGAAATGCATGAAGGTTATTTCCTTATTTCTCTAATGTTTTTAACTTTTCCCCTTTTATTTTAATCCCCAATCACCCTTTTTTTATGTCCTTTAACTTTCATCCATACCCTAACTTTATGCTTTTAATATAGCAAAATTTGATCACCTGAAAATATTTTTGTTTATCACTATTTAAGTGTATAAATAGAAAATCAACCCAATTAAAAACAAAACTCCAATTCACCTCCTTATGGTAGCAGCTAGTATGATGCATGAGCATCCTTCCACATCAGTAGATGCACCAACAAGCCAACACATAGGCACACATTGGATAAAGGGAGAGGCATCGAACCTCCCATTTTTAAATTTGAAATATGATATTATGGAGATTAATGTTGTAAGGTTGAGTGAAAACCAAGCCATGCCTTTGTACATGCAGGAGATAAGGTCGCCTTTAATGGATGACACATTGATGGCTCTAGATTCAATTCAAACTAGATTGACATTAAAGAAACTTCAATGTAATAGATGAGGTTAGGTGAAAGGAGGAGAAGCTCGTAGAGCCCCTCTTTTGTAAGGAGATCTTTGTATCATATTTTCATTATGAAGTTAGGAGGAGAATTATGAGAGTTAGGAAAGTTAGGAAGAGGATTCTGAGAGAAGATACTGAGAAGCTCAGAATCTCATAAATAGGAGGTAGAATAGTTCTTTGAGAGAGATGAGACTCTATTGGAGTCCAACCTGCACATATTGTAATCAGATTTCATATTAATGAAAAAGACAATAGTTTTTACTACATATGATTGTTTATGTGTTTATGTGCTTCATGAATGTATGTTGTATATGTGTGATAGGTTTCATTTGCTGTAGGAAGATATATTTCCCTATCTTTATTGAGTTAAAATATCATTCTGGGTTCTTTAGGTTGTGGAAGGAGTGCACAAGAGAACATTGGAGGTTATGTAGCTAGTGCAAGGAGTGCACATTTGAACTCTGAGGAGTTAGAAAAGAACGTGTCAGGAGGGTGCACCAGAGTGATAATAGCTCAAGGGAAAACTCAAGGTTACTGATTACCTTTGAGGAGGAACTATGCAGAGAAGGCACAGAGAGACAAAGTTACTAAACACTCTGTAAGAAAGAGCTCTGCAAGGTGTGCATTGAGCAATAGGTTGCTAGGAGGGCACAAAGTTTTCCTTTAAAAGGAAGTGGAAGGGCTGAGACCCTTTTGGAGTTCTGAGTCAGTTTGAAGCTCAGAAGAGATAACGCAAGGAGTGTGCAGGAGACAAAATTATTCCAAGTTCTAAAGCTTAGAAGAGATAGTGCTTTCATAAGCGAAGATGAGACCCAATATAGTCAGGTTCGCAGGAGAAATTTCAAGGCCCGAAGCCTTCGAACATTTAACTCTTCCAAGTTAGAAGAAATACAAAGGTTGGGAGGAGGAGCGACAAAAACAGTTAGATCAGCTGTGAGAAGGAATCTGGACAATTGAATCCACGTCCAGACACCCAAGGAAATGCGCAGAGGAAGAAACAGATCCCAACCATTGGCTCTGAGCACAGAGGATTGATAGTCGTCCAATCCAGGTAAAGTGCACCTGCCTTAACCTTTTATGTGCACATGAGAGTGAAGTTGCCAAAGTTTCGAAGTCCCAAAGTGTTTAGGGACCGTCCATCATATAGAGCGACAGGTGGTGCAAGATATACAACTTTGGAAGTTTGTAGACAAGGAGAGAGAGAAATCACCGAATAGCCGAAATAGATCCAGGTCATTGCTCGCGAGGAGACATGCGTCATCAAATTTGATTCTTTAAGTGAAAATACTCCAGGACAAATGAGTGTGCAGGAGTTGAGACTCCCGAAACCCGAAGAGATGAAGTGGAAAGAGGTCAAAAGATCAAGGGGGAGACACATGTCAAGAGATCATTTGTTTCGAGTGAAAGCACTTCGGGAGGAACGAGTGCGTAGGAGTTGAAACTACTGAAGCTCGAAGAGCCGAAGAGAATCTGGACCGTCAGATCTAGAAGGAAACATGTCAACGGATCGTGATCTCTAGGAGAAGAGAAGGAAGAGAGTTTGAAATATTTGAAGCCTAAATATCCAAAGTGGTTGGGAGTCATCAGTCTGTGAGAGGACATGCGTCGTTAGATCGTGGATTCAGGGTGAAACGCTCCATGAAAAAGTGAGCATGGAGAAGTTGAGAGTTGAGATCTTCAAAACCTGAATATCCGAAGTGAATAATGGCCATCCAATTTAGAAGGACACGTGGTAGGAATCTGTGGATTCTGGGTGAGGACCCGAAGTGAATCGTAGCAGTCGATTTGCAGGAGACACACGTCAATAAATTGCGAGCTTTAGATAAAATCATTTTGGAAAAAGTTGAGAGTTGAGATTTCCAAAGTTCGAAGTCCTGAAGAGGCTAGGGCCATCGATTTGAGGAGGACATGTGTCAGCAGATCTTCCATTTCTGAGAAATTCATTATGGAAGGAAGCAAGAGTTGAGAGTTGAAACTCCCGATGCCCGAAAGGAGAAATCAATCATAGTCGTTGATTGAAAGGAGGGCACACATCGATAGATTGAGGAGATTTGGTAGTCCGCGAGGAAGGAAGATAGAGGAAAAATTGTATCCGATGATCAAGAGGCATCACCCGATATTGAAGATCAACGGTCATGCTTGATTGCAGGCCCAAAAAATGCTCGGACATTAAAAATCTGAGAACGGGCCGCAACTAAAACCACGGTATTGGAAAAGGGACATGTGGCAGTTGGAGGTGAATTGCAGGGAGAAAAGAGATGTGGTCCCAAACCAATTTTGTCCGCCCTGAAATTGCATGTTTATGTGAGGTCACAACCCGATGTCACATGCAGGAAGGGGCCTATCAGAAGGAGCTAATGCCCACAAATTGAAAAGTTCCAGGAGCGTTAGAGAAAGAGCCTGTGGGTTTCATAGGATCTACACCTTAGGAGAAAAGGGGGCCTGTACAAGTTGATTTGGGTTCAAGAAGGACCCTGAAGAGTCGATATGACTTAGTAGAACTGATATATCCCAGACCGGGAGGTCACAAAATCCCCAAGAGGGGAGGGGGGGCTGCATCAGGTGGTATCAGAGCATATTTTTCATCTGTAGATTTTAGGAAAAGGAGATGAAGGAGATAGTCTAACTACGTCAAGTAGTATCAGAGGTTTAATTTTTCCTGTAGACAGTAGGTGAAGGAGGAGGCAGAATACTGATGCTCTGTGTGAAGGATTGTTGCAAGTCCAGAGCAGTCAGCAGACAAGCAAGTGAGTTGTAGGAAAAGTTAGAGATGCTCTCAGACATAGAGTAATCCACAGACTTTCCAGGAGGGAAAGAAGAGGGTGAACATGGCTATTGAAGGCCATAAGTGTGGTCAAGGAGAGGACCACCAACAAAAAACCAAAGATGAGATGGACAAGGAGCTCATTCAGATAAGAGCAAGGATGGAACAACTGACATTGAAGATGCAACAGGAGGAAGAGGTACACTGGAGGTAAGAATGGCCTCTGAGCAGGAAGGCAAAATGGCCTGTTCAAAATTTGTTGGCCAGAAAGAAGTAACAGGGAGAAAGCAGGTGGCTAAGGCATGCTGAAAACCTCAGTGACATAGAACATGAGATGGTTTACATCTGTGAACCAGAAGTTGGGAGAACCCTTAGCGATGCTGAAGGAAGATCAGATAGAAGTCTCATGAACTTCCAGGAGGGAAGAGATGGATTTTTAAATTTCCATATGGGTAATGAGATCGGATCAATGGAGGATATCATAGACTGCTAGGAGAGAAGGCAAGAAATCCTAGATTTCCAGAGGGGAAAGGGAATTAGAATGAGACTGTCTAAAAGTATCAGGAGCTCAGAAATGAGTTCAGGTAAGTAAGGAGTGTTGATAGATGAAGATTCATGTGGGCTTGTTATCCATGTGAATGAAGATGATGACAAGTTAAATACTTCCATCACAGAGAAGGAGGATCAAAAGAGTGTTCTAATAGTTGGAGGAATCAAAATGTTTCTACCAAGCAACCAAGTAGAGGCTAGAATAAGTGTTGCAAGTGAAACAACAAAAGTACAACCAATAGAGACTGTCAAAGAGGAGGAGGAGAAGGAGAAGACATTGATTTTTTCCCCAGCAGAAGGAGAAGAGCATTCAACAGAATTGCTCAAAATTTTCAGCCAGGAAGCTGAACAGGAGATGACTACAACACCGAATCTTGCAGCAGAAGGAGAAGCATACATCATGGATTTTGATGAGCTATATGAAGAATTTGAAGACCTAGAGAGAAGGGTGATAATGCAAAGCCAACACATCCAACATATCAGGTTGGAGACAGATGGAGGAGCATACCAGCTTGGGGAGAAACGGGAGGAAGCTGGAGATTTACCAGCAGAGGAGCCGACAGAAGCTAATATGTTAGAGGAGGAAGTTGAGAAGCAAGAGACTGTAGAATTGGAGTCTGCAGCAAAGTGGAAAACTAATTCCATATGAGATGAAGACAATATTGGATATCAAGTAGATCTACCCATTGATAAGTATGGAGAGGAGGAAAATGAGCAGCAACTCAATGATGAGACTGGAGAAGTGGAGTCTGTAGCAAGGTGGCAAGATAAGGCCACATGAGATGAAAACAACAAGGGGGATCAAGATGATCTACCCATCTATAAGGAGAAAGTGCAGCAGATAAAACTACATAAGGAGAACCATCCATTAGACTAGATGGATAGGGTGATAGAGGAGATAAGAGAGATGATGGTGAGATCAACAGAAGAAGCAATTAACAAGAAGAAGTTGAATAGAGGAGAGCTCGCCATAGCAGCAGGGAAGAAGAAGAAGCAGCATCAATAGAAGAAGCAAAGCAGAGGAGCAAGAGGAAAACTCCAAGGAGAAGTTTGGGATCCAGGAGGATTTCAACAGAGCTAGAGAGCTCATGAGCTAGAGCTCATGAATGTTTCGCAATAGTGGAGTATCATGCAGGAGCATCCTTCCACATCAGAAGATGCACCAGCAAGACAACACATAGGCACACATTGGAGAAAGGGAGAGGCACCGACCCTCCCATTTTTAAATTTGAAATATGATCCTATAGGGATTAATGTTGTAAGGTTGAGTGAAAACCAAGCCATGCCTTTATATAGGCAGGAGATAAGGTCGCCTTTAATGGCTGACAGGTTAATGGCTCTAGACTCAATTCAGACTAGATGTCCATTAAATAAGGTTTAATGTAATAGATGGGGTTAGGTGAAGGGAGGATAACCTCGTAGAGCCCCTCTTTTGTAAGGAGATCTTTGTATCATATTTTCATTATGAAGTTAGGAGGAGAATTATGAGAGTTAGGAAAGTTAGGCCTGAGGATTATGAGAGAAGAGCTTGAGAAGCTTGAAATCTTAGAAATAGGAGGTAGAATAGTTATTTGAAAGATCTTGAGAGAGTTGAGACTCTACTAGAGTCCAGCCTGCAAATATTAATCAGATTTCATATTAATGAAAAAGACAACAATTTTTCCTGCATATGATTGTTTATGTGTTTATGTGCTTCATGAATGTATGTTGTAGATGTGTGATAGGTTTCATCTGTAGTAGGAAGATAGATTTCCCTATTTTTATTGAGTTAAAATATCATTTTGGGTTCTTTAGGCTATGCAAGGAGTGCACAAAAAAATGTTGGAGATTTTGTAGCCAACGCAAGGAGTGCACATATGAACTCTGAGGAGTCAGAAAAGAACATGCCAGGAGGGCACACCAGAGTGATAATAACTTAGGGGAAAAATCAAGGTTACTGAATACCTTTGAGGAGGAACTATGTAGAGAAGGCACAGAGAGATAGAGTTACTAAACACTCTGTAAGAAAGATCTCTTCAAGGTGTGCATTGAGAAAGAGGTTGCCAGGAGGGCATGAAGCTTTCCTTTAAAAGGAAGTGGAAGGGAAGAGACCCTTTTGGATTTTTGAGTCAGTTTGAAGCTCAAAAGAGATAATGCAAGGATTGCATGGGAGACAGACTTATTCCAAGTCCTAAAGCTCATAAGAGATATCGCTTTCAAAAGTGAAGACGACACCCAAGATAGTCGGGTTCGCAAGAGAAAATTCAAGGCCCAAAGCCTTCGAACATTTAACTCTTCCAAGCCGAAAGAAATCCAAATCTCAGGAGGAGGAGCGACAACAGTCGTTAGATCAGCTGTGAGAAGGAATCTGGACTGTTGAATCCACGTCCAGACACCCAAGGGAATGCACAGAGGAAGAAATAGATCCCAACCGTTGGATCTGAGCGCAGAGCATCGATAGTCATCCGATCCAGGTAAAGGGCACGGGCCTTAACCTTTTATGTGCACATGAGAGTGAAATTGCCAAAGTTATGAATTCCTTAAGTGTTTAGGGACCGTCCATCATTCATAGGGACAGGTGGGGCAATATCTACAACTTCAGAAGTTTGTAGACAAGGAGAGAGTGAAATCGTTGAATAGACGAAATAGATCCAGGTCGTTGGTCGCGAGGAGACACGCGTCAACAAATCTGAGTCTTTGAGTGAAAGCACTCCGGAAGGAAAGAGTGTGCAGGAGTTGAGACTCCTGAAGCCTTAAGAGTCAAAGTGGATAGAGGCCATCAGATCAAGGGGGAGACACGCGTCAAGAGATTGTTTTTTTCAAGTGAAAGCACTCCAGGAGGAATGAGTGCGTAGGAGTTGAAACTCCCGAAGCACGAAGAGCCGAAGAGAATCTAGACCATCAGATCTAGAAGGACATGCGTCGACGGATCGTGATCTCCGGGAGAAGCGAAGGAAGAGAGTTTGAAATCGCAGAAGCCCGAATAGCCGAACTGGCTAGGAGCCATCGGTCTGCGAGAGGACATGCGTCGTTAGATCGTGGATTCTAGGTGAAATGCTCTGGGAAAAATCAATCCTGGAGAAGTTGAGAGTTGAGATCTCTGAAACCCGAAGATCCGAAGTGAATCATAGTCGTCCGATTCAGAAGGACACGCGGCAAGAATCTGTGGACTCCGGGTGAAGACCCAAAGTGAATCGTAGTCATCAATCTACGAGAGACACACGTCAATAGATCGTGAAATTCGGATAAAATCATTTTGGAAAAAGTTGAGAGTTGAGATTTCTGAAGTCCGAAGTCCCAAAGCGGCTAGGGCCATCGATTTGAGGAGGACACGTGTCAGCATATCTTCCATTTCAGAGAAAGTCATTTCGGAAGGAAGCAAAAGTTGAGAGTTGAAACTCCCAAAGCCCGAAAGGCGAAATCAATCATAGTCGTTGATTGAAGGGAGGGCATGCGTCGATAGATCGAGGAGATCTGGGAGCGCGTGAGGAAGGAAGATAGAGGAAAAATTGTAGTTGTTGATCAAGAGGCATCGCCCGAGATTAAAGATCAACTGTCACGCTTGATTGCGGGGACAGAAAATGCTCAGACATTAAAAATCTAAGAGCGGGCCACAATTGAAACCACGGTATTGACAAAGGGATACGTCGCAGTTGGAGGTGAATTGCGATGAGAAAAGCAGTGTGGTCTCAAACCACTTTTAGCCACCCCACAATCATGTGTTTATATGAGGTCACAGCCCAAGGTCACATGCAGGAAGGGTCCTATCAGAAGGAGCTAATGCCCGCGAATTGAAAAGTTCTAGGAACGCTAGAGAAAGAGCCTGCGGGTTTCACAGGACATGCGCCTTAAGAGAAAAGGGGGCTTGTACAAGTTGATTTGGGTTCAAGAAGGAGCCCGAAGAGTCAATCTGACTTAGCAGAATTGAAAGATCCTAGACCAGGAGGTCGTAGATCCCCAGAAGAGGAGGGGGGGTTGCATCATAATATTTGTTCCTTTAAAACCCTGAACTTAGTGAAACTTGGATTTAATAATAATGTTAGAAAAAACACTTTCACTCTCAACTCATTTTATGATAAATAAATTTATCTTAATTTTTCATTTTCAATATCCTTTTAATCTTATAAATATATCATTTTATTTAAACTATCTATATTAATTTATTAAAAATATATATTATAATGAATTATTTTATTACCTTTTTTCAATTTGAATGGTTTTGCTCATGGTTGATCTTCCAGTTGGAATGTTTTTAAAACCGTGTAGAAATAACATTTCATTTTAACCCAACCATACCGTTTCTTCGGAAAACGTATATTCCAACTAACTAATCCGTTATTCTTTCATATTAGGAGGCATGTAAGTTTCATTTCGAGTGTAGGCTTTTTAATGGGTTTTAATTGTTATGCCATTTTATTTTACTTACGTCATGCAATTAGAATTAGGTTTGTAATAGTGTTAAAATTTAACATTTAGATGACATTGACTTCATACAATTAGATGGGAAATTTAATATTATTTTATTTATTTAATATTATTTTATTTTGTATGTAAAGAAGTTTTTTATAACGTTTTAATTTTTAGTATTTTTTAAATATTTTATATAAAATTAATTATTTTAATATTATATATTAAAATATTTATTTAAAAATAATTATTATTAAAAATTATTATATTTTTTAATATGATGATGATTAATATGTATTAAGACCAAATTGGTCTATAGGACTTTAAAAGGATAAGTGATTACTTGTGATTCTTTAGAATTTTGTTTATGTGCTCGAAAAGCATTAAGAGAAGCTTTCCAAGATCACCATAGTTTTGTTGAGTTAAGAGGTTAGGAAGGTTGGTAGTTTGACAAATATTTTGAAAATGAGATCTAGTCTGGGTATAGGCTGGACAATCTAAGAGAACATGATTTTCAT
>ML849286.1:26353-36567 GCA_009831015.1 Picea engelmannii
GAAGCTTTCCAAGATCACCATAGTTTTGTTGAGTTAAGAGGTTAGGAAGGTTGGTAGTTTGACAAATATTTTGAAAATGAGATCTAGTCTGGGTATAGGCTGGACAATCTAAGAGAACATGATTTTCATCTTCAACCTTCTTAGTGTCACAAAGGTGACACACTATTTCATCCCACGACATTTTAGGAATCGACCAATGCCCAGTTTCACTATGAAGCTCATGAAAATTTGTTCTTATCTTAGCAATGCTTATTTTTTTCTTTACACTTAGCAAAACAGATAGATAATTTTGATCTTCTAGATTAGGGTTGATTACATCCTTATAATACCTTAATTTTTTTTTCCTCTAACTCTTTATCACACCACATTTTCTCCTTAAATTTTGATTTGACGATTTTTTTAATAGTATCTTTATTTTGGAAAAACATCTTCCATGATTCCCCAATAATTTAGGCAAGACCGAGCATCTTTATGCCATCCTCACTTGAGTCAATGGTGGTTACGACTCGATTTTAAAGCAATTTTAGGAAGCCTCTTATCTTCCATGTTGTTTAACTTGTTCTTATACATTAGGTATATAGTTATAGTCTTGCTCTTAATGGGGGAGATGCTTGTTTCTAAGAAGAGGATGGGATAGGGTGTATTTCGTTTAATTTTGAGATTATAAGTTATAGAATTCTTTTGTATTTTCTCTATCTTTCTCCAAGATTCACAAGAGATACTACAACCCCATACTTCACATCCATAAAGAATAACAAGTGTAACAAGAGTTTCAAAGAGGAGTTGTGTATTATCCAAACTCCAAAGATCAACTGATTTACAATTGTTTTCAAGCCCATAATAAGCTCTCCATCCCCCAATAATCCTTTTCTCAATGCTATAATTCCAGTTGAGCTTGTGGTGAATATCAATTCCAAAATATTTGCATGAAGTCACTTCCTCCAAGTTTTTGTTTTCATATACAGAGGTATCATAAGTGATCTTATTGGATTTAATAATCGTGACCTTAGTTTTATCAGTATTAATAGTCATACCCATATTGGAGAAAAAATCCTTGAGGATTCTTAGTTGGTTTTCAAGATCATGGGGACTCCTTGCCATAAGAATGATATCATCGGCATAAATAAGAAGATTGATTACTATACCAGTGAGAGTAGGGCCGACACAACCTGTTTTTTCCAAGAAATCTTCTAACTTGTCAATGTATATGCCAAAAAGGGTAGGGGACAAGGGACAACCTTGTTTGACTCCAATATTGCAGTTAATCTCTTTTGACTAGCCCTCAATGTTTTTAAACTTAGAAACAACATTCTCATACATCCTTATTGCAACAACCCTCAACTTGAGAGGTACTTTTATCTCTTCCAACCTATGCCAAAGGTTTTTCCTAGGAACCATGTCAAAAGATTTTCTAAAGTCAACAAAACAACAAAAAAGATTGGTTTTAGTATTGTGGAACTCCTTTGCAATGATCCTAAAGGTAACAAGATGGTCCACAGTTGAAATATATTTCCTAAACTCAGCCTGGCCTTTAGCTCTTTTACCGTGACTTTCTAGCCAAAGGATAATATTCTTTTCCAAAATAATTCCATGAAGTTTGGCTAAAATCGGGCTAATAATAATGGTCCTATAATTAGAGGGAATGTTTCTATCCCCATTTTTAAAAATAGGAACAATGAGGCTTTGCGTCCAGGGTTTACGAAAGCCCTTCTTGATTGCTAAATTGAAGGGCTTGTGTATGTGAGGGATAAGGATGGGCCCTCTGATTTTAAAAAATTCAGCTTGGTAGCCTTCAATGTCCTTATCTTTCCCATTTGCAAGTCGCTTAACCCCGAACTCTATGTCATATAAAGAAAAAAATTCTTCCTTCTGTACGTACAATAGGAATGGTGTCCATGGCATTAGGGAACTCGTAAAGACATTTAAGGTAGGAATTCTAGTCCCTTAAGGAAATCCTATTATTTTCTTTAGTATTGCGGTTTATAATTTGGCTCCAGAACTTCTTAAGATCCAACTTATATAGTTGTGAAAGTTGTTCTTTCCTTTTATTGATATAGTACATTTTTTTTCCTTTTAATTAGGGATTGTATGTATTGATCTTATCTAGTTTTAAGAACTCATTAGAAGCATCCCTAATGGATTTCTTAGCATTTTTGCATTCTTTATCATACTAAGGGTTGGTGGTTCTATTATTCTTTTTATAGGACACCTCTAAAGACAACTTGTTAATAGAGCTAGAAATGGTACTTATAAAATTATGAGAGAGTTCTTCATTGTTGTCCTTATAAGTTAGGAGATTTAATTTAATATTTAAATCCTTTAAGAAAATGTCAACTTTACTTTTGTCAAAAAGAAGATTCCTTTGATTATCATAATTCTCTTCACACTTAATTAATTGCATAACTTTATATGCTAATAAATATAGAGGATAATTTAGATCATAAAATTTCAAAAAATAAATTATAAAAAATATATGATGAGATGGAAATAAATCTATTTAATAATAAGAAAAAAATAAAATAAAATAAAATCATTTCAATTAATTAGACTTATATCAATTACAATGAAAACTAGTGTAATGAATTGACAATTGTGAAATCTATTGGTATGTTTTAAATTTTAATTTCAATAATATGTTGTCCTTATATATTAGGAGATTTAATTTACTATTTAAATCTTTTAAGAAAATGTCAACTTTACTTTTATCAAAGAAAAGATTCCTTTGATTATTATAATTCTCTTCACACCTAATTAATTGCATAACTTTATATACTAATAAATATAAAAAATAATTTAAATCATAAAAATTCAAAAAATAAATTATAAAAAATATATGATAAGATGATGGAAATAAATCTATTTAATAAAAAGAATAAAATAAAATAAAATCATTTCCATTAATTAGACTTAGATCAATTACAAAAAAAAAATACTGTAATCAATTGACAACTTGTGAAATCTATTGGCATGTTTTAAATTTTAATTTCAATAATTTGCAAATATGTCAAGGATGTAGGAATGTTTTAATTTTTCATTATTATTATTATTATTATTATTTTCACCTTTTTATAGTTATGTAGAAATAATAATTTTATAAAGTTGTCATTAAGTATAAATAATAATTTTATAAAGTTGTGCAATGAAAATGTTTACAAGTTATGAGAGTTTAAAAATAAAAATAAAATAAAAAGTGTTTTTTAATATTTTATTATAAAATATTTATAATTTTGATAATTACCGTGATTCATATTCATTGAAACCTAATTTGATTTACATAATTTATAAAAAAAAATACTAAAAAAGCATATAAATTTAAAAAACATATATTAGTGGAGAATCGAATTTGGGTAAAAAGTAATTTTATAAAAAAAAAAATCAATAACATTTAATATTATAAAAATAATAATAATAATAATTTGATTTACTTAATTTATAAAAAAATATTAATAAAAAGTATATAAATTTTAAAAAGATATATAAGTGGAGAATCAAATTTAGGTAAAAAGTAATGAGATAATTTTTTTTATATATATTTAATATTATAAAAAAATTAATAATAATAATTTAAAAAGTTTTAAAGTACATAGATTTTCATAATTATAAATTATAATGTTATTTGTAATTTTAAAAATAAATTATTTATAAATTTTTTGAAAAATTACATACATAATTTATTTCCAAAATTACAAACAACTTTAAATTTTAAATATGTAAAATAAAAGGCCCCCGGGGGGGCAGCTCAATTGGCAAGTGCCGTGAAAATGAAGTTCCATGAGGTTTCGAGTTCAATTCCCCCCGACTTACCTTGTGTGCCGCGTAAGGGGCATCGTGGGCACACCTGGAGGTTATAGGGGTAGCGGNTTAGATAAAAAATCATAATATTAAAATAGCAGAATGAAGAACAAAGTGCATTAGTCATCGGGTGTGTTCCCTGGAGCAGGAAGAAACGAGAATCCTTGCTCGATCGGATCGTGAGAAGGAATTGAATAAAGGTTGAAACGCACTACCGAATGAAAAGCGGGCCAAAGAAAAGCAAAATGGTCGAGTCTAAGGGAGAGAAAAGAAAGCCTTTAAATAGTGCCATGATTTTTCATAGTTGCATTTACAGCTCTTCACAGAGCGGGTTGAGCCTACTGTCTTTTATTAAAATTTTGATAAAAGAGTAAAACAAAATTAGTTTGCAAATGAATTGAAGCATATAATAAAAGTTTTTTTTATCTTAATAAGGAAAATAATTATTTAAATATATATATATATATATATATATATATATATATATATATATTTGTAAGAAAAGGAGATATAGATCAATGTGATTTGAAACTTCAATTAATTAAAAAAAAATTGATCTAAAACTTAGTTTTAATATAGTTATTATTTGCATGCTTAATAGTGACTCAAATAAATTTAATTTCAATTTCTCCTAATTAAGTTTGAAGAAAATTAAAGTAGATCAGCCAAAATTACTTACCACAATTTACAGTAAATAGAAGTTGAAGAAAGATTACTAGGAACTTTACACTCTAAGAAATGCAACCAATATAATTGACAAATGCAATTAAAGTGACTCTATATTGTCAAAATGAGAAACCACAAAGTTCTCAAGGCAGATTGTGTGTTAGGTAGGTCCGTAGGCCACCCCCAAAGATCATGATGACCTACCTTAGAGATGATTCCCTTAAAAACATATATTTTACTTTTGCTTTCTTAACTATTATGAATGTACATGACAACTAGCTACACTTAATGATTTTAACAACTATCAATTTTTATGTTATATTATTAAGCATGAATGAAAATTTTATACTATAATTTAGGGAAATTTCAATCTTTAGTCTCAAGGACACTTACTAAGGTGGTAGACGTCCTTTTTTCTAAAATATATTCTATGCAAGCATTTTGATTATCTTAATAGTTATCAAAAAAACTTCATTTTCCCTATTCACAATTGAGTTGTAAGTCTATGAGAACATGCATATATACAATATGAGCTTGCAAAAACCAATTGAGTTTAAGTAATTGAGAGGAATGATTGTTATCCTTCTCACTTAACTTCAATTCATACATTTAACATGTAACAATCTTGTAAGTAATTAATAATTAACAAAAAAAACTATATTAACATAACACCCAATATTCAATTCAAATTAAAATTATATATTTTTTAGTTAATTTTATATTTATGATAAATACCTTTCAAATCATATAAAACTATTTTAATCAACCATACTCCCTAATTGAAATGCAAAAAAATCAACTAATTGAAATATAAAAAATAAACTATAATCAATGATTGAAATGAAAAAAAAAGCAAACTTGCAAAATTTGAAAAACAATTTTTAATATGTAGAAAAAATAATAATTTAATAGTATATGTATAACATCATTAAAAAACTATATTAAAAAAGAAAAAAACCTGCTAAAAGTGAATCTAACTGGTATCCTATCCTATCGGTAGGTATAAAAGTAAGACTTCATCATTAACATTTAATACAATAAAAATTAATATTAAAAATTAAAAATGGTTTAATATTATAGATGACGTTTAATGTCATCAAGCAAGCATGGTTCTGCGTCAACATCATTCCAACGGTAATTCAGCAGACTTTACAAACTTGATAGTTTTCCGTCATTATCATTCACAACCATTCAAACGTAATTGGGCGGACTTCAAAAACCCTCCAAATTCTTTCTAAATTTGATTTTAAATGAATAAATATGGAACCATATGCAACGAGAACACCTCCAGTGTCTGCCATTCTGTTATTCCTTTCTATCGTTAACCTTTCGCTCTTGGCTCTGCTGCAAGAAATCCAGGAAGAAGAAGGAGAAACAAAGAAGTTGCTCCGCACATTCATTTCTCTTCACAGAAGACGTCAATGTCGATGGAATTCCTCCAGCGGTTTAAGCTTGATGTGATATCTTTTCTGCTGTTCCTGCTACTTGCGTTCTTTCCAATGAGGGCGCTGGGTGATGACCATATACTTCCAGAGAAAGACGAGCTTCAGTCGGTTATCAGAGACCTGAGAGGGTCCGGGTACCGTTGTTTCGCCAACGCTCTTCAGATGGTCGAAATTCAATCCCTCTTCTCCTCTCGACGCTCATACACATTCTTCGCTCCGCCTGACGAAGCTCTCTACGCCTTGGTTTTGGCTTCAACATCGCCGCAAGAATACATGGACGCCATCAAGTACCACATTGTTAACGTAAAGTTGTCCTACTACAGTCTCAGCCATCTCCCCAACGTCACACTCCTCGACACGCTTCTCCAGAATCGGAGCCTCAAGCTTACCACGTTTGCCCCCGGCGAGGAGGACGAGAACGACGCGCTCCTCATGGTTGACAATGTGAGCGTCTCCTTCCCTGATCTCTATTACGTCAACCGCTTTGCCGCTCATGGACTCACCGCTGTCCTCAACCCTACGGCCGTCGACGTATTGTCCCTTCGCGAGATTTGGAAAGCCGCGGCCACGGCGGCCTCTCCATCTTGGAAACCAGTCCAGGAGGTCTTTGGCGATATTTTTGGCCAATCGGAGTCGTTCCCGGCCTGCTCTTATCCATTCCAGGAGACATGTGCTACGCCTCCTGAGGATATTGAGAAAATATGTAGGGAAACTAGTATGCATGAGAACTCCCCGACCGCGCTAGTGCTGCCTGCACCTGGCCCGTCTCCGTGTGATGAAGTAGGTGCAAATGGCTCCATGAATGTAGACGAAGCAATTAGCTCCAAGAAAGTAGACGAAGTCATACGCAGCGCTACCTCTATCTCTACCGGCCATCTGTCCATCTCAATTGGCGAGCATTATAGCAGCGCTGGATATTCTGGAGACCAGAAGTACCATCCCCACGACGACGACCGCCACCATTCTCACCCGCGGCATTCCGATTCCTCACCCATCATCATTACCATCACGACAACCAATAAAAACATTCACGCTTTCACTTTCAGTCTCACTCTCATTCTCATTCTCATTCTCGCCGCCATCTTGATAAGTGTTCTGTGCATGCCAAAAATTCTTCGGTTGATATGTTTGACGCTTCGGTTGATATGCTTGACGACGCTTACATGCTTGACGACGCATCCGGCAGAAGACTTTCAGTTTGCTCATTGAGGGCACCAGAGATCTCAGAGTTCCGCTGATGTGACGTCATGCTCGTTGGTAATTGGTGAAATAATTCTGTTTATGGTCCAGAGAGCAATTGTACATGGGCCGAGTAATATTTTCAATATATCAATGACTTTCATATTAAATAAAATTATATAATCAGAGAGCAATTGTACATGGGCCGAGTAATATTTTCAATATATCAATGACTTTCATATTAAATAAAATTACATGATCTTGTTTTCTTGGAGACTTACATGGCTGATGGATTGATTGATAAAATATTTCGATTCGTTTCATTTATTAGATTAAAACACAGAATTGTTCTGTGCGGTTCAAAATGGGCATTTAAGCATCAATTATTGAATGAGGTACCATAGATTCATCTCAATCATCTTTTTTAAATACGAACAGTCCTTTGAAGACAATTTTTTTAATTCTCTAAAGGTTGGATATATCTTTTGAATTTATTAAAATTAGTTTTTAAAATATAAACTGTTTTTATAATTCAAATATATTTGGATGAAGATCGGATATATCTTTTAAATTTATTAAAATTAGTTTTTAGAATATAAACTGTTTTTATAATTCAAATATATTTCGATGAAGAGAAAAATAATACCTAAACCAGTTAACAAGAAAAATAGTTAATTAACTGAATAACATTTTTAGAATAAGAAGCTTTCAAAGTCGGAAAGGAAGGCTGCCCATCATGAAAATTCTTTAAATTTGAATCTTCCACTAAAAAGCGTTCAATGGTGAAGATTCTTTATGTTTATGCGTGAACATGTTCGGTTGACGCATCAATGAATCAGGAAATCACTGTATTTTAAAATCCCATTTTCCCTTGAATTTAATTTGCACAGCCCTGAAATCGCTGTTGGTGAATGCAGAAGGTAGTAAGAGGAAATAAAGAATATGAAACAATGGATTGTAATAAGTAAACTTGGTATAAATGTAAATTTAATACTGTAAAATGATAAAAAGTTAATAGTGAAGTAAATTTGTAATTTTAATTAAGTTTGTTAATCATTTAAACTTGGTAATTAGATGGTGGTAATTGATTTGGAAGGACAACTAAGAATATGCTAGCATCTTCAATAATCATACGATTGAAATTTATGATTAAAAGATCATCAAATGTGCCCATTGTCAATAGGTGTAAGCGTTTGGGGTAAACATGTCTAGAAATAAATATATTACTAAATTTAAAGCAAATATCGTTCTTCTTTTAATTTATACAATGTTTACACATAAAATAAACACCAAAAAATATAATATGTAAAATTAATTAGTTCCACCAAGAATGCTATTATATTGATTAACATCACAATCCACTTAAATCAATGAAGATGAACATCACAAAGTAACATAATGTTAATTATGCTCAATTGTAGTCAATATGGTCACCATAGTAAATCATGGTCAACAACTTGATGTGACATCATCTTTGGAATTAGAATGCAACATAATCTTTCAGGAATGTAGCAATTTGACATAAGCCAGCTAAGATGAAAGTCGCAATGTGACATAACCATTGAGAAACATTGCAATTTAGCATAACCCTTTGGGAATGTCGCAATGTGACATTACCATTGAGGAACATATGAAGTTGACATAAATCAACCAAGACAAATATCACAACAAATATAACTATATTATAAACAAATTTCTATCACAATGCAACATATTATTGCAGTCAACCTCATAATGTCATAATGCAACATAACCATTGATGAATGTGATAATGAAAAATATCCATTGAGGAATGAAGCAATTCAACATAAGTCAACAAATATGAATGTCACAATGTGACATGACATTAATCATGCTCAACCATAGTCAACATAGTCATCCATAGTAAACCATTTTCAACCATGTACATCATGGTCAAAAATAGTCAAACAAATTCAATGTGACATAACCTTTGAATAATGTCGCAATGCAACATCACCATTAAGGAATGTAGTAATTGGACATAAATGATCCAAGATGAGTATTGCAATGTGACATAAAGATTGAGGAGCACCACATGGCACTCACACAAAGTTGATGGTCGAAAAGTGGCAATGGACTATGAAGGAATGTGTGCATGCAGAACACGTGTGTTCTTAGAAATTTGCATGTGTTCTTAATATTATAGCCTTGGTGCTCACCGAAACACCACACACACTTTCCAACTCATATTTTTTAGAAACATGTGTGCAGTCTTGAGCAGGAGCACACACATGCTCAAGAACATGCATGTGTTCCTAAGTAATGCACATGCTTAGAAATGCATGTGTATTCCTAAGAAACACATGCTCAGGAAACTGCACATGTTCATGAGTAGGAGTGTGTGTATGTTCCTGAGTAGAAGCACGCTTGTTCTTTAGTACACACGTTTGTCCCTATGTAGGAGTGCATGCACATTCTTATTCCTAGATCCTTTAATCATTCTTTTGTCTTCAGTTCAAAGGAAATGTCTAGGTTCATTCATACACACATATACTCTGAATAATTGACTCTATAAGATACCCTAGAGTTAGGGTAATCCCCACTGAGGGTAGACTACTAGAGTTCCCAAGCAGTGATAAAGAATCACTTGTTACATCCTTGTAAGTTTTAAACCTTTGAAGAGACAAAAGAGAAGACCAAAAAAAACCTAAAAGTTTTGGTCAAGTGCTCCCAACCCCCCTTGTGATCCCCTCGAAATAATGAGAAACACATGTGTATCATTTCCAAGACCCTAATAAAAATATCCACTTCTCAAAACCACCTAGTGGCACTAACATCCCAAGCCATAATACGAGCCAATGAACAATGCCTTGAACTCATGCCTCTAAGGCCACAAACAACACCTTGAACATACATGAAATCTTGAACCATGAACAACAGGTCTTGAACTCACATACATGAAATCCCAAGTGTATCCTTTACCTTTTAATGGGAATATTGGCATAATTAGGAATTTTGAAGAAGTAGGTATTGGTCTTAAGATATAGAGGGGGATAGAGAGAGGCAAAGAGAGGGGGGAAGATTCAAAGAGAGAGAGAGAGAGAGAGAGTAGAAGGGTAGAGAGAGAGATATAAAGGTGGGAGGGAGATAGGGGGAGTGGGAGAGAGAGAA
>ML849287.1:13722-32951 GCA_009831015.1 Picea engelmannii
TCCCAATGTTTCAGTTGCACCTAATACTTTAGATGTCGGTACACCACCCACACATCAGCCTCATGTCGACTTGTCACCTTCTTTGTCCATCAAGTCTCCTTCCATTTCTCCTTCTTCGCCTAGTGAAATCTCTAAAGAAAGTATCCAGGTTGATTAGAAGAAGAAGAAATGGAAAGAGAAGAAGAAGAAGAACCCGAAAAGGACTAAGGCCCCAACAACATCAGATGTTGGCTCTAAGAAACCAGTTACTGTTAATAGTACTGGGAGTGTTGATGAGGTCAACAAGATTAAAATGAAGAATCCAAAACCCAAATTCCCTTGTAGCCTTTGTAAGGCTAACCACTTTCTGAGGGATTGCCCCGGTCTTACCCAGGTCTTAGAAATGTGGTCCTCCACATCATCGGCCTCTGTCAGTCATGTCAATGATACCCCATCAACTAGTGATGTTTAGGTTGGTAAGAAGAAGAAAACTGTCAAGTTCCCTTGCATGTTATGTAAAGGTAATCATTACTCTCACCTTTGTCCTCGCATGGACAAGGCTTCTTCTCTTTTGGAAAAAATTCAACTTCCAAAAGGTTTTCGTAAGATTTCCTCTGACCCATCATTGGTTGATGGACTGGTCAATCCGGTTCCATCCCCGGTCAGTCCGGTTGATCATGTGGTCAATCTAGTTTCCTCCTCGACTGAACCACGAACCCAAGTGACTAATCCAGTCATTTCCTCGGTTAGTCCCACTCTTTCTCTGAAGAGTGATAAAGTGGTCGATCTAGTTTCTCCATCGGTCGATCCCATTCCATCATTGAGGAATGTCAAAGTGACTGATCCAGTCCCTTCCTCGGTTAGTCCCACTCTTCCTCTGAAGAGTGCCAAAGTGGTATATCCAACTCCACCATTGGTTGATCAGATCCAATAATCGGTCGATCCTACTCTCCTTCTAGAGAGTAAACCCGATACTACCCATTTTTTTCTCGTTTATACAGACTCTACCATGTCAGGGGGCATTCCTCCTTCTCTTGCGAAACCCCCTCCAAGTAATGAGGCCATCCTTTTTGATTGGGGTGTGCTAACTAGACCTCGTCTTCCCTCTCACATTCCTTTCCAGATTACAGTACAGGTTCATGGTCAGGATGTTCCTCAAACACTGATAGATGAAGGTGCACCCGTTAGTATTTTGTCTTCTGTTTCTTGGTACACTTTGGGTTGTTCGCAGCTTGCACCAGTTACACATAATCTGTTAGCTTTTAACAGAAGAACTAGTCAACCTTTAGGGATCCTTCCTTAGTTTTCTGTAACTTTGGGAGGGAAAACTGTCTTTATCGATGTCATGGTAGTCCGAGACCCCTTGGATTTCACTTTACTCCTTGGGCGGGATTATGTCTATGCTATGAAAGATCTTGTATCCACCCTTTTCCGTGTGATATCTTTCCCTCACGATGGAAGAATTATGACTATTGATCAACTTTCATTCATCGAACCCGACTGGGTTACCTCCCTAAGTGGTTCTTATATGCAGACATTATCACCCCCACCGCATGTCAATTATGTGGCATTGTCTCCCATGACCTCAACTTTCGATGATTTGGATCCGGTAGTTGACATGGTGATTTATTCGATAGGATTATTGGAGCCTGATCTCCTTCCTCCTATTGCGACCCTCGACATGTGTTCCTTCTCGAGTGATTATCTTCCATCCAGTGAATATCTCCTGGAGGCCATGACCAAGTTTTTTCCCTTGACATGGTACCCTTCCAGAGCATTATCCTTTTGGAAGCCATGATCCAGACAAAACCACGAGCATAGTTTCTCTTCTCTGTGGCAAGCTCATTAAAAAATGAAACAGGGGCCTTGAGCATAGTTCTTTTCCTATGTCAAGCTCGTTAAAAAATGAAACAATCACCTCTCTTGAACCTTCTTTTCATCCACCCTTATCCTTCAGTGAATGAATCGAAGCTTGGAGGGCATGTCTCCAGCCTTTGATGATCTTTCTGGAGTTAAGCCACTAGCTTTCAATCTGGGGGCATATCGAGATTAGTCTTTGTTCTTTCTCGTGCTCGTAAATACATGAGAATGCATCTGGGTAGACTTTTATCTCTTTTTCGGACCTGTATGGATATACGAAAAAGGAACCCCCTGGAGTCTCCTTTAAGTTATTTTCAGACTCTCTAAACATGAAAAGATTGTTGAGTGATCTTGCTTCCTTTCCCACTCGTTAAACGGTTTGAAATGGTGTCTTTCGAGTGATAATTTATCTCTTTTTCGGCCTCGCGAGACTAACATTACGAAAAAGGACAACATTGGAGTCATCTTTAAGTTCTTTTTAGACTCTCTAAACACGAAAAGATTACCGAACGACCTTGTTCTCTTCATGCTCATTAAAGTATTTGAAGAAAATGTATGTTGAGCGATAGTTTATCTCTTTTTTGGTCTCGTCAGACTACTTTACAAAAAAAGAACTGAGAGACTTCTCTTTTAAGTGTTTTTCCAGACTCTATAATCATGAAAAACCTTTGAGTTTTCTATCTTTGGACTTGCTAAACAAAGCATCGACAGGCCCAGATGGGATCGAACCCTTACTTCTTCTAGTTCATTAAACAAAGGAAGAGGAACTTAACGAAGGTGATTTATATCGAGCATGTGTTACCCTCCTTGAGCTCGTTAAATCAAAAAGAGGTACTAGTCTATCTGGATGGGGGAAATTTTGAAAGAAGCAAGCCAAGCAGTCTCTTGAGAACATTACCAAGTAATTCTTAGAGTCACCCTTGAATACAACACTTTGTCTTTTGCACGCATTATAATCCGCTGAACCTCTGCACTGAGCCAATTCTTTGAGTTTCTTTCACTCCTCTGGGTCACCCGATGTAAGTCATAGCATCCACTGCATCATCAAGTTTTGGTCCATGTCATGTTTCTGCTGTCGTGCCTTAGTGTTCAAGGGAAGTATCCGCCTCGAGAGTCAGCCATCACAAATATCTTGTCTCAATACCCATGTCAGTCCATGTTCATGTGATCCACCAATTTACATATCTATGTCTGTTTCGTGTCGTTGATGGGGGATACATTAAGGCCCTCCTTCGATGAGCCTATTCCTGTCGACTTCAACACATTATCCAGGAACTAGACTTAGAAACCAGTTAATACTTAGGGACATGCATGCCTCAATGGCAGGCCTCCTCACATTCGACAGTGGGTTTACATCATTGACCTCTGATCAAATGATTCCATGAATGTTCGACTTCATCCCATCCATTCACAATCGTTGGAATGTACTAGAGTACCTTGGGAATCATTGACATTAATGGTGATCTCCCTTGTGCTTGTTAACGGTTTACATCATTGACCGGTAATCAAGTGGTTTCTGCCATGTTCGACATCACGACATATATTCACATGGTTAGATTTGTACTACATCGGGATCGGTAAGAAGACCCTGGGTTAAGTGATCGCTTTGATATGTGCTTTTCCCAGGTTGCGAAGGAGTTTCTCTTGAACAGTGATGCATTTATACTGTTACATAGATCCACTTTGTATTGGTCGTGGCTATGTCTTGTTATCTCATAGATCCACTGTGTATTCCTCATGGCTACAATTAGTTCAGGTCATCAGAGTATAGATCCACACTATATCCTCACTGGCTATACCTTTTTATCAATACAATTATGGATCCGCAGTGTATTTTATGGCGGCCATATCTTGCAATTCTTGATCACCCAAGCATAGGTATGCCTGGCTTGGGTTTGAAACATGTCATAATATTTGTTGGATGTTTGTGTGCAGCTTCTGTCAGGTTCTCTACGTCTATACCCTTGCTTGAAAGTCTACAAAGCATTTCAGTTATGAATTCCTGTCTTCTAACTTCATACTTTGGGGGGCAATCTGTTACACATCAAAAATACTCACTTTGATAGTGTCGCAAGTGTCATCATTACAAAGGTATCAAGTGTCGCAAGTGTCAGGGAAGCATACTTCCATAATGCCTATGTCGTGCCTGTAAATGACATCAGGAGGACACTTGACACATGTCAAACACTTGATTTAGAAGAGGAGGAAAGGTTAACTGGGCTCATGAACCTTTTGCCATTTGAAAACACTAAAAAAACTAAGTTTTTGGAGGGGAGCGCTCCCTTATAACTATCTCAGGAGTGTTGGTGCCCCCCCATAAGCCATCAGGGAGCGTTATAGCGTTGCATCAAGCCTTTTGCAGGAGCACTCCTATCCTCAGGAGTGCTAGCGCTCCCCTTTACACTACTAGGGAGTGTTATAGCACTCTGAGTGCCCTTTTGAGGGAGAACTACCTATTCTGGGTAGTAGTTAAGTTGTTGAGATGAATGGGGGAAGGATCCTTTCATTCTTGGAAGGCAGTTGGATTCGAATCCCTAGTCCAGCCATGATCTTAGGGCAGATCCTCAACTGAAGGAGGCAAATCCTCAACTTCCCCAAGGATATCTCAAGTGGTTAGAGCCTCTCCAAGGATATATAAGCAAGCTTTCTAATGGTGAAAGGGGATAGGAAAGGGAGAATCACACCAAACTTATGATCTTATAAGTAGTGCTGGAACAGAGATAATTTTGCAGTAAGAGACCTATGATCTCATAGGGAGCAATCACTGAAGCTATCATCATTCGAATCATGGATCTTTTGAGCAAGGGGTAGGCAAGGAGGACTTGACGGAGCTTCTACAATTCATCTATGGTTGTAAGGAATGTTTTGTCCTCATTAATATAATTTGCTTGGCCTGTTTCTTTCTAATTCATGTTCAATCTCACATAAATTTGTCTCTTTAGTAGATAGACCTATTTCAGACTAATCTTGATAGAGTAGGAAGTATTTTTACTTTGTTTGTCTATAGGATCCATCGACGAGAGAAATATTGGAGCTCAACTCGGAGCATACAGGGACAAACACCGGTAAAAGGTACTTCTTTTCTCCTTCCTTCTCACACACTAGTCCACCTAGATCTAAAAGGAATTCAGTGACCATGATAAGCACTTTTTGTCTTAGAGTTAAGAGTCTATCTCTTTGAGGAGATCTACCTGTCCGCAGGGATATTTTCCTTCAACACACTTGACAACAAAGATCCAACTTTATCGAGTCGTCAAAGCAAGGTAGCTCCTGCACCAAGGCAAGTGGCTCACCCGGGGCCAAATTTAATCGAAATTTCCTCATTTGATGGGGGAAATCAACGCAATGGAGACCATTACTTATTAAGGAGGGAGGATTGATCCAGGTGGATATCTGTGGCCACCCACCTATTCCACTGGCTCAAAAATCAATTTTCCAGCTTGGCAGTTTTTCGACATTTTTTTGTGTTCCAAACTTCTGAGGCCGGTTTGAGGCCCCAAATGATGTTTTTTGGGGATTTGGGGCCCCTATGAATGGTAAAGAAACTTACTTGGGTTAGTCAAAAATCATTCTTCTCAATTAGACCTTTCCAATGGGCTATCGTATGCGTAAAACGAAGATCATATGCAAAAGTTACGACCCCAGAAAGTTGATGTACTAACTTACCTAAATGAGGCCTACATGACGTTTGGTGCTTCATATTCTAGGGTTAGGTTTTCATATGTATAGGGTTTTTGACATACCTGTTTATTGTAAAAATTCCTTGAGAGCCTCATTGTATTCATCTTTTTGCAAATGAGTGCAGTTGTCACATCTCTTCTCAGCAAGCTTGTTTTCTGCTGCATTTTACAGTTTCAGCTCATTTCCTTATTGAATAGAAAACCAATTTTACTGTATCTTTGGTATTTGTGTTAAGCATATTTTAATAATCTATATTCATTTATTTATGCTCATAAAATATGGATCATTTAACAATCAACTACCCTAATGAATGGAAGCATGGAGGGTTTGGCTGGGGAGATAGAAAAATGTTACCCCGAAGTACCACAAAGGGTAGTTTTTCCTGTAGGCCCAGAATGACCTGAGTTTCCTTCTGACATAAGGAACATGATAGATCCAGAGCCTTCCCGAGGAGGATAAATCCATAAAAGAATACACGCAAAGGAAGACAAGAAGGAGACACACTAGGAGGGGAATGCACGACCCATATATGCAGAATAAAAGAGGAAGCGTGCAGGAGGCTCTCCAAATGAGAAGAAGAACTAAAATCTTGATAAGTTGTTCTGGTTACCAGAGAGAACAAGAGAGAGGATCTCAGATAATTTGCAAAGAACGGGACCTGAGCAAAATCCCTGATCTTGATGTTGAGGGAGCATCTGATAAACCTCGTAGAGGCCATGACAAAGAGAGAGAGAGTCTTTGAGAAACTGCAAAAAATTCCATAGTGGTATCATGGCTTCGCATGGGGGTGGACAGAGTGATAATAATGGATGCATATGAGACTATGGTTGGGTGGAAAGGTGAAATCCCGTAGTCATTTGGCTGGTGATTGACTATAATAGATAAGTATTTTGTTTACCCTGTGCACTTGGATTGAGATGCATGATTTTAATGTTTGTAATTATGATTAATTGTTCTTCACATGAAATTAATGGTTATAATGCTTATTTCTATTCTATAAGTTGTTGCATTTGAATGGGTATAAGGTGAAAATCTTGGTCACTAGGCTGGTTCAAAAGTATCTTCCCATGTTTTAGAACTTAAGTTCTCTGAATTGGAGAGCACTCCCTTCAAACTAGTTGTCCAAGAGACCACAAGATCATGAAATCTTAGCTAAGAGTTGAAGAGTATAGCCTCTGGTGCTTAAAAAAGTTCCATAGTACTAGGCCCATGGAACCCTTTGCTACACTAAAAAAGGAACTAAGCCATTCGATACTCTGGGAGTTCGGAACCCCTGGGCGAATGAAAACCACAATGTCCATTCATGCATGTCAATAATTAGATGAAAAGGATTTGGATACATTAATAGAGTCATAGTTACTCTTGTTATTTACCCATGCTTGGTTGAATTTCTTCACTTTGACATTCAGAGAATTGGGCATAAATCACATTGTGCTAGCATCCACAAGGATCATCACAATGATTTATTTTAATTAAACAGTCGGATTCCCCTTCTTCGTACTAGTTTTCAGTCGACTTTTCGCCGCCTACAGAAAATATTCTATGAGGGAACATTCTACGTACATATACAAATTGGCATGCAACAACCCACCCTCGCCATGAGAGTAGCTCAGGAAGATTGTCGACTACCCATGGGTTGAATACGCATACCCCTAGGTCCATCCCTTAGAGCCAATTCTTTTCTCGAAGTTATGAATCCATTTTTTCGACTTCCCTTACCTACATTGTTCAATTAACGAGAGGTTGTTCATGACCTTGGAGACCTGATGTAATTATGAGTATGACTAGGAATGGATGGTACTCGGTCCTCCATATTTTCAACGGCCATTGAGGGGGCATCAGACACTGAAATACAAGCCATGTTCTTCCAGTTGTTGGACCCTTTCTCCAATTGAACTGATTTCAGAGTGGGAAAGCCATTAAAAATAAAGTATAACTCTTCCTGGGGCCCCCGACAATGTCTCCATATTTCCTAATGTTGTCGTCCACCGCCATGTCTTGGTTTGGAAATATTAACATGATTCCATTTAGATGTTCATGTAGAGTGCACCCTTGATACAGGGTTTCCCCGTCTCTTAGGATCGACTAACCCATGTCCAAGTGTTGTTCAGATGGAACCTTTCCCTACTTTAGTCTTCAAAGTTATCATTTGAATATTTTCTACTACCACCAAGATCTGCAATGGGGGAACTTGTCGATATCATGAAAAAAACCCAGATATTATATTATATATTCATATATAATATAATATATTATATAAAATGAAAATATTTTATGTATTGTAAACATATATATGTAACATGTATATGTTATATATATGATACAACCATATATATAACATCTATATGTTACATATATATAACATATATATGATACAACCACACAATTAGTGATTAACATTGAAACTCACTCGCACAAAACCCGACCCCTAACCCCATTTAGACCGTATACAACCCGTCGCCTGAACCCATTCGCATTCACCCGACCCCATTTGACCGACCCCATTGGCACTAGAATATATGTTCATTCTCCCGACCCCTGCACTCTCTACCAAATGAAACCCTCAACCCTACATCCCCTTCCAAACACTCCAAAAATACAGATGATATGTAGTGTATCAAATTATTTCTGATGTCTTACCTTATGTGAATCTCAAAATAAACTATCACTAGAAAATAAAGGTAGTTTGGATACACTAAACACTCTCAATTTCAAATGAAGGTATTCTCTTCTAAACACAAATAGGGTAGGTAAGTCTTGCATGCATAAAGACACAGAGATCCCCATACCAATCCACCATTGTCCCTTTGATATTCTTGAGGCATTTAGATAATGATTTCATAGAGAAGTTTGAACCCATCTCTAGAAAGCAAAGGATGATGTGGCCAAAAATGCCAATGTTGTGTCCACATGTAAGTATACTAATCAAAGAAATTGTAAGACTTGTGAAACCAATGATAGCCATTTCCTTCCTACCTGTAACACCCCAGGTTTTGAACCCCCATTTTAAATAATGTATTGTTACAATGTTGAGAGGCCGAAGTTCCCAAACAATTATTAAAGGGATAGTATGCCCAAGAAATGTAATGTTTTGATAATTATTAATAATAAACACATCGTTGGCTACTAGACGGATAAGGAATAGAGTTATAGGGGGCTATGATTCCACAAGAGAGGGAGCTTGAGGGACTAAGTGTTTATTCTTATTTTTAACTACCCTTTTTTTCTAAGGGAGGGGATCGGTTACGTGAGCTTCTTGGAGAAGGCTAGGAGGTTCTTGTTTTACCCACAAGGTTACTTAAACCTATCTCTGGTCTGATGGGGGGGGGGTTAGACTGATGACTTGTTCACGAATTTCCCATTCACTCACTCATTTTTCCCTCACGCACTCCCATGCACCCCTTGACCCATTCATTGACCCATCCTCACCTGTGTCTTGGATTGGAAAAGGAAACAGAGTTCTTGAAGAATTAGCCATGAGATAGTTTCCTGTAGTGGTCGTTGGTGTGATCCAACCATGACCTGGGGCATGCATGTATGAAATGCATTGGCATGTGCCCTGTTTTTCTCAAAATTGTGAGTCCTGAGAGTTCCATCATTGAGATTCTAGACCAGATGTGCTGGAGGCCCTGAACATAAAGGAGAAAGACTGCATGAGGGACTGCGTGGCAGAGAAGGGTGGAGGTATGGTCTCTTGGGGTGGTACAGGATGGGTATAAGAGAGCTGGGTACTTAGATTGTTGTGGGTGTTGGGAAACTTGTGATAGATTAAGAGCTGACTGGTTTGGGAACCCAGTTACACTCTGGAACTGTCCTTGTGGATTCATAGCCCTGGCTCAAGGGTGACACTGTTGTTGAGATTTGAGGCAATGGTGTCTATGGTTGGGTGGAACTTCCTTGGTCTGTAGCTAGTCGGTGTCATATTTCATAAAGATAAGTGCTCTCTGTCAAGATATCATTATCTTTGTATGAATGTATTTCCACTATGTATATTTAATTTTCGTTTAATATAATATTTAGATTATACATGCTTGTTGGATATTATTGTGCATGTTGTTAAATATGTTATCTTATGCATTCTTAATAAATAAATAAGGTATCATCGTCAATAAATAAGTTCGAGGGTGGGCTTGCAGGTAGCATACCTCGGCCGGTGGCTGGCTGGGTATGTTACAGTTTGGTATCAGAGCTTTTGGTTGAAACACCGGGCCGGTATGGGTTAGGTCTGTTGGTCAGAGTCTTGTGGTCGAGATTGAACTCTGACCATGATATTGAAAATATTAAGAGGAATGGCGTTGCAGAAACTACGTAGGAGACAAAACATCATAGATCCTCTATAAGGGTTCGGAGGATCATGACCGCCCCTTTTGAATTCAGGAGTGACTGCCACTGTAGGATCAGGAGAGATTCGGGATCGTTGGATCGGAGGAAAAGTGAAAAAGGGTCGTCCAATGAAAAGAAAGAAAGGGCTAAGGTCGTAACCGTCGGATCCGATTGGAGAGAGAGATCAATGGTCAGCAGGCATTGCAGGGAATCGAGTTGCACGGGAGATAATCTCCCAAGGCAGTCCCACAATCAGATTACATGTCATCATCAGGAGAATTGCGGGGCGAAAAGAGGGTTACTCCAAACCACCACTACATGCCCCCACAAATTTGAAAGGCATGCAGTGATGTGATAGATTAAGGCTTGAACATCGAAACTCTAAATAGCCAAAGTAGATGGGGACCATCGATCCATAGGAGGACATGCATCAACCGATCGTGTGCTCTGGGTGAAAGCACTCTAGGAAAGAGAAAGCGAGGAGAAATTGAGAGTTCAAACTCCCAAAGCCCGGAGAGAGGGAGAGCCGAAGAAAATATCAACTGTCCGATCATCTGAGAGGATCTCAACCATTGATCTACCAAGAGCCATGCATCACCATATCCATGACTTCAGATAAAAGCTAGTGGGGCTAGATAAGTTGAAATTTGAGATTTCTAGAGTTCAGAGTCCCGAAGGAATCGTAGTTGTCAATCTCTGGGAGACACGCAGAGGTAGATCACGAGCTCCATATAGAAAAAAAATTCAAGGAAAAAGGTTGAAGTTTGAGATCTCCGAAGTCCAGAGCCCCAAAGTAAAAACATAGCCATCAGATTAAGGATGACACATGGAGCAGATCCATGGACTTCGAGTGAAGACCCAAAGTGAATCTTGGTCATCCATTCTAGGAGGACACATGGAGACAGATTGGCCAGTTCAGGAATTCAGAGTTCGGGAGAATTGGAAGTGTGCTAGTTTGAAAACTCCCAAAGCCCCGAAGCTCGAAGAGCCGAAGTGATGGGGCACGGTGAAGTCACCTAGAGGTGATGTGGAACCTAGAATCCCCAAGTTATGTGGCTTGAGGATGTCAAATGGGATGACATGGACACATGGGATGTGTGCCACGTGTCAGTAAGATTTGAGCTTTTCGAATATTGAAAAGTTGATTAGAACATGACAATTGTCACCCACTTGATTAGGCCACGTGTCTGCTTCTAGCATTTCACCACGTGGTGACAGATCGTGCAGTCTGAAAGGATGGGTACTCCAAGAGGTAAATATGTGACAAGTTGCATTGGGTCAAAAACTCCTGAAGGCCCAAAGGTCAGAGTATATATATCGATCGTCGATTCAAGAAGACACACTTTGAAGGATCGTCGACTTCAAGTGAAAGCACTCCAGGAGAAAGTGTATGAGGGAAGTTTGAAACTTTCAAAGCCCAAAAATCTGAAGTGATTCATCGTCGTTGATCTGTGGGAGGACACACATCGACAGATCATGAACTCCAGGTAAAAGAGTTTCGGGAGGAGGAAAGCGAGGAAATTTTAGACTTATGAAGTGCGGAGTCCTGAAGTCAATCTCGATCATTGATCATGAAAGAGGATGAGGACCATTGATCTGGTCCTGGATGAAAGTCCCAAAGTCCTGAAGCTCTAAACAAGCGCTTTTTCAGCTAAGTGCAGGGTCATGGCCTTGGTCATATGCAGATTAAGGACTGAGGAAAGGAGGGATAAGGGAAGAATTGGTTGTCCTTGAGACAGAAAATTTTGAAGGAAGGATTTAACCACAGTTTCTAGTCCTGGTCACATGGGAGGTGGTTTGAAGGAAGCGCCTGCACAGGGTGAAACTCTGTGTTGACCAAGGATAAGAGGACACTATTATTTTCAGAGAATGGGGATATTATCTCCATAAACAAAAAGAGAGAGGTTGGTGGCATGCTTTGGAAATTTTTGTAATTCTAACAAAATGGTCACTTGCACATTTTTCAGAATTGAGAGGCTTAGGCACGTTAGTTCGGGATGCATATTGAGGAAATAGAAGAAGGTGAGGGAGCCTTCAGTCATGAAAAGGAGGCCGAAGGCTAGAATACCATAGTTGGTAATGCAGAGAAAGAGTCCAATGGATGCAAGGGAAAAGGAGAGAAGGAAATGTTAATAGAAACAGTAAGAAGCCTGAAGATGGAAGTGTAGAGATACAAAGAAGACAATGAGAGACTGATGAGAGAGAAAATTCATATAAAAGTTCAAGTGTTGCAAAGATTAAATTAGTTGCAGAGGAAAATAAAGAAGGGATCAAACTCAAGACAAGAGGAAGAAGGTAGGTGTCGTGAAAGGAGAAATGATCGTGGAAGAGATGGTTATTCTAGAAGTGCTAGCAGAGCTCGTGGACACCTCTCACCTCCTTACTCAGAAAGAAAACTTTATGCATCGGATGATACCATAAGCAGTCCATAGGTGTCCCCTGTCAGGCGACAAAGAAGGAGACAAGAGATAGATTTTTTTCAAGGAGAACTGAAGAAGCTCAAGCCACCTTCCTTCGATGGTGAAAGAGAAAGGGAAGATGATGTTGAAGCATGGTTGCTTGGACTCTGGAGATATTTTTAGTTGCATAACTATTCATCAAACCTAGAAGCCATGATTTCCACCTACCATTTACACAGGAAAGATGCAGTGTGGTGGGGCCAACTGAAGCCAGTGGAGGATGTTAATGAAAGTAGGATCACTTGGAAATAGTTAAAGAAATACTTCCAGAAGGAGTACCTCTCAGAGAATTTCTATGACAAGAAAATGCAGGAGTTTTTTGAACTCCGATTGGGAAGCATGACTATGGCAGAGTACGATAAGAAGTTCTTGTGATTGCTAAAGTATGTCAGGTTCATTGGTGACACGAAAGTGAAAATACAGAGATTTCTAAGTGGACTTCCAACCTTTTATAAGGAAAAGATCAAGTATGATGAACCCAAGAACTTGACTGAATCTATCAGGAAGGATAAATACCTGTATGAGAAAGGCTAAGGAAGAGAATCCCTACAGAAATCTTGGAAGGACAAGAAAAATGTGAAGTCTGATCAGAGGAGGAAAGGATTCAAACTTCCCTTCAATAGGAATGAGCCTAATAGATATCGTCAAGATCAGTATACTAAGGAGGAATCCAAGAAAGAAGATTCCTTGGGAAAAAGGGGAAGACCACCAATCCAATGCTGGGGATGCAAGGAAGATCACCTGTACAAGGATTGTCCACACAGAAAAGACAGAGTGAAGACTGTGAACAACATCTAAGAGGCTACAACAGTCATAGATATGAGAAGAATCTATGCAACATTAAATGATCGATAAGCAGAGTACCAGTCCAATATGATCGAGGTGGAAGGTAAGATCATAAATCAGCCTATTGTTATTTTGATTGATTCAGGAGCAAGTCATTGTTACGTTGATCCTAAGATAGTGGATAGATTACGTTTGGAGAAAATTAAACTTGGAAAATCAAGTTTGGTTCAGTTAGGCACTGAAACCAAAAGAAGAATCCATGATATGGTCAGAAGTTGTTCAATAAGTCTTAATTGCGTGAATAATAGTATTGATCTAAATATCATACCATTGGGGTTTTATGATGTTCTGATTAGGATGGATTGGTTGGAAAAGCATCGTGATGTCCTAGATTGTCATAACAAGACATTTACATGTCTTGATGGAAATAGAAAATAGAGCACTGTGAAAGGAATTCCAAGACCCATCGCTATAAGGGAGATTTCAGTCTTACAACTGAAAAGATGTTTTAAGAAGGGATGTCAACTATATGCATCTCATGTGGAATATATAGATAATACAAAGGGGCCAAGCCTTGAACATTTCTCGGTACTACAAGAATTTGAAGATATATTCCAAGAAATAGTTGGATTGCCACCAAGAAGGGAGATAGATTTCTTAAGTGATATAGTACTAGGAGTTGCCCTGGTGTCAAAAACACCTTACATAATGATCACACTAGAGTTAAAATAATTGCAAATCCGATTGGAGGAATTGTTGAAGAAAGGGTACATACGTCCGAGTGTTTCACCTTGGGGAGCACCAGTTCTTTTCGTCAAAAGGAAAGATGGAACCTTGAGGCTGTGTATTGACTTCCGAAAACTGAACAAGGACACTATAAAGAACAAGTATCCTTTACCCTGAATTGATAACCTCTTTGATCAACTAAGAGGATCAAAGGTATTTTCAAAGATTGACCTGAGGGAAGGATACCATTAGGTAAGAATCAAGGAAGAATACATTAATAAGACAAACTTTAGGACCATGTATGGGCATTATGAATTTGTAGTGGTGCCATTTGGAGTGACCAATGCACTTGTTGTATTCATGTTCTTAATGAATGGCATATTTAGAAATTATTTGGACAAGTTTGTCATAGTATTCCTGGATGAAATACTTATCTATTATAAGCCTGAAGAGGAGCATGAACATCACTTAAGATTGGTGTTGCAAGTCCTGAGAGAACATCAATTGTATGCCAATATGAGTAAGTGTTATTTTTATCAAAAGAAGATTCATTACTTGGGACACATTATTTCAGAGCAGGTCATAACCGTAGATCCAGAGAATATGGAATCCATTAGAGGGTGTCCAACACCCAGGAATGTGCCAGACGTCAGATCTTTTATGGGATTAGGCAGCTACTACAGAAGGTTCATAATAGGGTTCTCTAAGATTTCTCATCCTATAACTTCTTTGCAAAAGAAGGGAACTAAATTTGAATGGACACTCAAGTGTGAAAAGAATTTTAATATGTTAAAGGAATTACTCACTAGTGTGTCTGTGTTAAATATTGTTGACCCAAATGAAAGTTTTGTGGTGTGTATAGACACTTGTAAGGAAGAACTTGGGGGAGTCCTAACGCAAAATGGACATGTCATTTGATATGAGTCCAGAAAGCTTAAGGAGCATGAGAAGAACTATTCCACACATGACTTGGAACTTTCTTCCATTGTTCATGGCTTGAAGATGTGGAGGCATTATCTCATGGGGAAGAAATTTGAATTAAGAACAGACCACATTGGCCTGAAGTATCTTTTTGAAAAGACGACCTTGAATGCTAGGAAAACAAGATGGATGGAATTATTAAGTGAATATGACTTCGATATCAAGCATATCAAGGGCAAGGAGAATAAAGTTGTCAATGCACTTAGTAGAAGAGTGCATCTCATGCATGTTATTGTTGTTAGTATGCATCAGTCAGATTTGAAGAGAAGGATTTTAGATGGTCTTGTTACAGACTAGCATTACCTAAAAGTAAAGGAAAGATTACAACAAGGAGATGTACAACAGAGAATAAAGGAGTATGAGATAAAGGAAGATGGATTACTCATGCATAAAAATAGAATCTATGTCCGTAGTTCTGAAAAACTAAGGAATGTGGTAATAAAGGAAATGCATGATGTTCCTTATGCTGGACATCCCGGTTACCAGAAAATGATTACAGTAGTAAGAAGCCAGTTCTTTTGGCCAAGACTGAAGAAGGATGTTTCCAATTACATCGCTCGATGTATGGAATGTCAGAAGGTGAAGGTTGAGCATAGGCACCCAACAGGTTTGTTGCAGCCATTGTCAATTCTAGAGAAGAAATGGGAAGTGATCACCATGGATTTCATCATAGGACTACCTAGAATGAATAAGCAACATGATTCAATCTTGGTGGTGGTTGACAAATTAACAAAGGCGGCTCATTTTTTTCCCATGAAGACAACACATAAAGTAGCTAATATTGCAGAAATTTTCATGAAGGAAATTGCTAGGTTGCATGGGATACCTAGGACAATTGTCTCGGACAGAGATACAAAGTTTACCTCCAATTTATGGAGGGGATTGTTTAAAGGATTTGGCACAAATCTAAACTTTCTCATAACTTATCATCCCCAGACAGATGGGAAAATAGAGAGGGTCAATTGAATAATTGAATACATGATGAGAATGTATGTGATGGATAAGCCATCTAAGTGGGAAGATTACTTACACTTGGTTGAGTTTGAATATAAAAATGTGTATCAAGATTAATTGAGAATGGGCCCATTTGAATCCTTGTATGGTAGGAAATGCAATACTCTAGTGAGCTGGGACAACCTAGCAGACAAAGTGGTACTTGGGCTGGAGTTTCTCAAGGACATGGCAGACTAGGTGGTTAAGATCAAGTAGAATTTAAAGGCAACTCAAGATAGACAGAAAGTTTATGTAGACAAGAACATGATAGTTAGAGAATTTAAAGTAGGGGAGCATGTATTTTTGAAAGTGAAGCCCGAGAAAATCTCTTTGAAATTGGGTAGTTGTACAAAGCTGGTAGCCAGATTCTATGGTCCATTTGAAATATTGGATAGAATAGGGCCAGTTGCATACATGCTTGCATTGTCTGCTTCCATGAGTGTGCATAATGTATTTCATGTATCTTTACTAAAGAAATATGTACATGATCCTAACCATGTTATTGATTGGCGTATGATTCAGGTAGATATGGAGGGAGACTTTAAGGTTCAGCCAGTGTGGGTGTTGCGCCTCTTTTGTCACCTAAATGAGCAAAACATAGGTGCTTACAAGCTTAGTTGGGTTAGCTAAGCAAGACAATAGTAAAGGAAAGGGTCAGAAGAATAAACATAAAATACTAAGCTAAGAATTAAACTAGGAAGGGAAAAAAAAATTAAACTATTGTGCATAAGGACATAAGAACAAGAAACAAAGAAGACTCATGTCACCAATGGAAAGGATTGCATTAGTGAAAAGAAAACACCAAAGGGAAAGGGGACTTTGGGTCCCTTCTTCCTCCAAGGGAGGGCTCTTGGACCCCCAAGATTGAGCTCGTCTTACAACTTGAAAACTTGAAAGAAATAGTGAAAGAATCCCAAGCTAACCCACTCAAAAGGTGATGTGGATTGCCCAAATTGAATGGTGCTAGTATTCTCTTGATGAGAAAAGAGGTTTCCCCAAGAGAATAGCAACAAAATAACCTTGCAAATGAATTCCTTAAAGATGTAGTGCACCCATGGCCTTGTTTTATAGCACCACTTTGAGGTATTGTGCAACCAACTTTTAGTGTGAAAAGGGGTTGTTTAGGGCACCTTTAGGTCTTTGACCAGCCATCCAGCTGGATCCATCCAAGATTTGGATGTCAAATCGACTTGGAAGCTGAACCAGAAGTGGGTGGGAGGCCGACCAACATCATAAATGCGTTGTTCTCAGGTGTGCATGGCTTTTAGCATCCACAGTCGTGCATCGTGCGCATGTGTGCTTTTCCTACATTTCTTGATGGCGCATGTGCGCGCGTGCCTTGTATAGTCATAGTGCATCCTGATTTTATAACTGGTTGTATAGATTTGGACCTTTTGGAAATGTTTTTTTGGTAATTTTGGTCCATGGGTGAACTAATAACTGTTTGAAGATGCTGGATTCCTGTAACCATTTGCGGATGAAATTTCAATGATAATAGTGGGTATTGGACAGAAAAGTCAAAATGCTCTGAAATCAAGTTATAGAACTGGTAAAATTTCAGTGGACCTGCTACGGCCCTGAAGATGCTACCTGGGAGCATGAATATGCCATGCGAGCATAGTACTCGCGGAGTTTTGAATAAATTTGATATTTTGATCTCTATTTTGTATATGCACTGAGAATAATGCCAAAATAAGGGGGAGGGGATGTAACACCCGAGGTTTCGAACCCCCATTTTAAATAATGCATTGTTACAATGCTGAGAGGCCTAAGTGCCCAAACAATTATTAAAGGGCCAGTATGCCCAAGAAATGTAATTTTTTGATCATTATTAATAATAAGCACATCGTTGGCTGCTAGACGGATAAGGAATAGAGTTATAGGGGGCTATGACTCCACAAGAGAGGGAGCTTGAGGGAATAAGTGTTTATTATTATTTTTAATTACCCTTTTTGGCTAAGGGAGGGGATCGGTTACGTGAGCTTCTTGGGGAAGTCCAGGAGGTTCTTGTTTTCCACATGAGGTTACTTAAACTCACCTCTGGTTTGATGGGGGGGGTTCGACAGATGACTTGTTTGCTGATTTCCTGTTCACTCACTCATTTTTACCTCACACACTCCCATGCACACACTCCCATGCACAACTTATAGTTGGTCCATGGGTGAACTAATAGTTGTTTGAAGATGCTGGATTCCTGTAACAATTTGCGAACTAAATTTCAATGATAATAGATGCCCCCTGATGGATGAGGTTAGGAGCATACAGATAGTCGAAAGTCATAATGTTTCTTCTACTGAGAGTACCGTTGTAAGAAAGAGCGATAGTGAGAGTATCAAGAGTGACCCGTTGGAGGGAGAAGGGAACCTGTAGGTCCCAACCTTTCACAAGGTGTGGAAAATAAATTGTGTACAAACGAGGCGGGCATGCCCCATGCTCGTTTCATGTAACTCAAAAAAGGGTGTTGTACAGTAACTGAAACTGTGTGTTGATGTAGACAACTGCAGCGCCCTCGAGGGAAGTTTTGATAAAGGTAGAGGAGAATTCTGATGAGTAACAATGCTATGAACAGTAGGCAATGACACCTGTAAGAAGTATCATGGACTCTGTGGGCATTGATAGCCCAACAAAGTTCAGAGGTCTTCGACAAATATAGAAAACAACTGCAATAGTCGCAAAGTAAGACCCACCATAACATGAGAAAGTGTTGAAGTCGAATGTTATGGGGGTCAACGATAGAAGAGAACAATGATGGTTCTCCCTGTGCCATCTGAGACTCCTCATTGTAAAGGTAATGAGAGTCAAGATACTGTTGCCCTTCTGGAAACTGTGTTGATGTCGGAAAAAAGGGAGACGCGACTCCAAGAAGCAAAGGGCTTCGTGAAATCCACTAGGTGAGGTCAACAACTGAGGAGGTACATGGGTGAAGTTAAGATGCATGGAGACTCAAGACTTCCCTTGGTTGGGAATATAGACAAAGTATAAGTGGTCGCAACCATTCAACTAGGTCAAGTGTTAGGGGGATAACGAGACATGGGATAAGTTGTGCCAGAGGTGGGACAAAGTGAACAAACTCAGAGAGCAGAGGTAGGTGGCCTGTGGGATACTCAGATTTTATGGATGATGTCAACAAGAGTAGGTGATAAGGAAGGCCCCAACCAAGGGAAACATGAGTTGCGTTTTCCAAAAAGGAAGAAGGTCGCCAAAGGTGATGACAAAAAGCTATGTAAAATGCTGGAAACAAACGCTTAATTACAAAAAGAATTAAAAACTCAGTGGGGATAATAATATAGATATAGAAATGGGTGCCCCAGTGTGAGATGGCTTGGCCTGAGGATGGTGCAAGTTGGTTTCTAAAAAAAACAAGTGGGGGATTGGGGCCCCATAGGCGGGTTTCTGTAGTAGGGAAATGTATGGAGGGAAATCTGAAGATGGGAAAAATGG
>ML849288.1:18631-32948 GCA_009831015.1 Picea engelmannii
TTTCTGCCTCCTCCTCCCTTTTTTCTTTACGGGACTTCCTTCCTGCTCTCTTCGAGGGACGCTCAAAGGTTTCATCCTCTGAAGAGCCTGAGCTTTCCTCGGGTTTTTTCTTTGCTATTTCTGCATATGTAGGGTTTGAAGGGTTGTCTTGATTGTCCCCAGTCTGTAGCTCTTTCCCTCCCGCATGAGGGTGGGGTTTCTACCTGTCCACCATTTTCTTCTATTTGTTTTGCTTGCTTGTCCTGGGCCTTTGTTGTTCCCCTTTGCGTTGCATCCTTTTCTTGTTCGTTGCTTTCACTGCTGTGAGATACGGTCATTTGGCCTTTTCCTTTATCTTTTTTTGTGTTTGTGTTTTTCTGAACCAAGGTCCATGTTTCCCCATTGATTTTTTCTACCTGTTCCTCTGATTTCTTCTTGCAATGCTTTGCAAAGTGCCCATGTCCATGACAGTGTCTGCACTTAAAAGGTATTTGCTCATAATCCAGCTCCTGCACGTACGTCCACCCAGCTACGGTGAGATTGATTGCTTCCAGGAGCCCCTCTTCCAAGTCCACTTCTACACAGATTCGAGCACACGAATACTGATCCTTTCTTGCTGCGTGATCTATGTATTTTCCCAGCGCATTGCCGATGATTTGGAGAGATTTTTTATTCCAGCAGTGAAGCGGAAGATGTGGAAGCCTGACCCAAACCGGGACTGCAGATGGAACGTCTTGTGTGGGGTCGAAGTCTGGAGTCCACTTATTTAAGTAGAGTCCCTGGGGACCCATAAAGAATGGCCCATTTCTGAATATCAGTCCCCTATCTTCAGTGTTCTCGAAAACAAAAACGAAGAAACCCTTTCCTACAAAGTAACTTTTAACTCCCTCTTTGATCAGGGGATTCCAGTTCCTTTGCGTCCAATCTTCCACTGTTTTAGGCGAAGGCCATAGACCCATAAACTGGCCTATTAGGCCTCTCTCGGCCAAGTTCAAGGCTGCTTTGCACGTTTCTTCCTCTGGCAGAGCCACCGTGGGGATGGAAGCCATTTTCCTTACGAACTTTTGCTGGGACGCTGAGGGCGGCCGCTTTGAACCTGTTGCTACCATTTTCCTGAAGGCCTGGACCTCTGGGGGCGGATCGGGGTCCCTTGGAGCTTCCATCGGGCCGTGGGAAGGCTGCAGAACGAAATACCTGGCTTGACAGCCTCAAGGGCGCGCAGGGGCGACCAGCAGACCTCGGGGGGGCGCGCGCGACCAGTAAGAGTAAGCTTTTGATAGCATTAGATTATAAACTAACATTACATATGCACTTTTTTTTAACCAAATTATAAAAATTTTATTTACATATCACATTTTTCACAATTTTTTAAAAGCAATATTTTTAATAGTAACATTAAGAGTTACTCTGAATTTCTATTTACATATTCACAATTTTTTTAACCAATTTAAAAAAAAAAAAATCGATTTACATATACACTTTTTTTAACCAAATTATAAAAAATTTATTTACATATCACATTTTTCACAATTTTTTTTAACCAAATTCTTGTACTCCATTTAAAAGAAAAATTGGACACTTATCTTCACTTAAAAAGTTGATAAACTTGTCATACAATGTGGGATAACTTCACTATTGAAGGCATTGAGTTCAAGGTACTCAAGGTTAAATGTCTTGTAAAGGGAAACGCTAAAAACATTAAAGACTATAAGAGATAAATTATAAGTTGGTAATTTTATTTTTATTCTTCATATTTAAGATTTTTTCAATTTTATTGTCAAACATTGTTATCCTAAAAATTATGATAAAAGATTATCTTTCATATTTTAAGAAGTGACAAAATTAATTCTTCAAATTATAAGATTATCATGATTAGTCATGATATGGTTAATTTGTATATGGTATAAATTTAGAAAAAAAAAAATGGTGGTTAGAAAAGCATGATAAAAGTGCTAAAGAACATGTTTCCAAAGTTATCACTCGACTTTAGATCATTTAATTACTCTTGGATTAGAATCTAAGAGTGTTGAAAAAATAAACACAATCTTTCTTGTTGCTTCATCGACTTCATAAAATATTTTGATACAATCCCTCGAAATAACCTTTAGAAGAGATTGAAAAATATTGGGGTCCCCTTTGAGTTAGGTGTTGCAGTGATAAGGTTATATGAGAGAGTCATTACCAAACTTAGAAGCAACAAGGGTTGGTTGAAAGAAATCAATTTTAATATAGGGATCAATCAAATATGTCCTTTGTCTCCTGCACTTTTTGGAATTTACATAAAAGGGTTATAAGATTGCCTAGAGAATGTAGGATGTGCAAGCACTAACCTCACAGGGGTAGTTATCATCCTCCTCCTTTATGCAGATGGCATTGTTCTTTTAGCATGGAAGACTTTTGACCTCGAAAAGTAACGTAAAACTTTTAGAGATTTTTGCACCAACTTTGGGATCATTGTGAATACCAATAAAACAAAGATAATGTTCATCAAGTCTAGGTGTGTCACATATCTAGGTTTGTTTATAATAACCAAAACTTGGAAGAAGTCCCTTCATATAAGTATCTTGGAATTGACTTCTATCATAAGCTAAACTAGAATTGTAGTCTTGAAAGAAGGACTAGTGAAGGTTGGAAAGCTTTTTTGGGTCTTGAAAATAAATCTAAAGAAGATGAGTTTTGGTTCTTGAAAAAGAAGAAAAAAGAGTTTATATTTGGCACGCTTGTTATCCTGGTGATTTTGTATGGTTGTGAAGTATGAGGTTGTAGTATATCCAGGGAGACTTGCAAAAAGATTGAGCAAATCCAAAAGTGTTTTATAATAAACAATTTCATAATGAAAGGCAATACACCCTACCTTATCCTTCTTTTAGAGGTTGGTCTCCCACTCGCAAAGAGTAAGGTTGTGATAAGGTACTTATTGTACAAGTTAGCTAGCATGAAGAAAAATAGGTTTCATATCACAACTTCAAATATTAGTAAAAAAACATTGAAGGCTAAAGTGAGGATGGACTAGAGATGTTACATTTTGTCTCCACTATTGTTGGGTGGTAAAAAAGGACGCTCTTCAGAATATTGACACCATCAATAGTATGATCACAACTAACATTAACAAAGAAAATTGTGGTGCTAGAAGGAGATTAAGAATAATAAAAAGTTAATCTACTACAAATAGGTCATTAACCCTAAGTTAGAAGATCAAGTTATCTCTCCATTGTTGCTAGTGTCAAGAAGAAAATAAATATTGCAAAAATAAGAACAAACTCCCTTGAGCTTCATCGTGAAACTAGGAGGTGGACAAGATCTAAAAAAACCCGAGAAGAATTTTTTTGTAAAGTTTACAATTCTAACAAAGTAGAAGATTAAAATCATTTTCTCTTAGACTACACAACCTGCATCAAGATTAGGTCTCATTTTCAAAACATTTATCATACAACTGATATTCATAATGTGTTAACCCATGAAAATGAAAGTGAACCCGATAATTTTATTTTCAAGCTATTTGATCTTAGAAGGAACATAATAAAACAAAATAATTAGTTTTGCTTGGTTAAGCTTTGATAAACCAATGTTGGTCTTGAAACTACCCAGTCACCCATGTGCGTTGTTGGGGTAGCGGGAACTTCAAGGATTCTTGGTTATAATTCCTTGTCTCAATGGCATCCTTTGCCTTGGCACATGGCCACAATTTATCTCATGGGTTCATGGCAATCAATACCCATTGTCTCGCTACAACATCCCTGCAATTCACTTATCCCACACCTAGGATCTCAATCAACATCTTCCCACGGAAGAATGACAGAATCCCCTTTGCATAACAAAAATACATGCATTATATTTGCATGTTAATAATGCACCACGTGGATTCCTAAGAATCTCATGTATCACACTTGGAAACCCATCCCAAGGCTCCAAATACTTAGGATAATATAAAGTGTATACAACTTTGTCTTAGGAATAAAATATTAATATTTTGGCTTTGGCCCCTTTTAATCCCCCTAAGTCCCCTTTCATTCCTCTCTTGTGGAATCATAGCCTCCCATGTTCTTGTCCTTCCTCATCTGCAGTCGATGATGTATTTTATTAATAATAATTTTGATGTATAACGTTTACATTTATTGGCCCTTAGTCATATTGCTCAACTTACAACCTAAATCACATATGTATATTACATCACATTTTTGGGGATCAAAACCGGGGTGTTATGGGTCTCAATGGACTAACCTATGTTTTATATTTATTTTTTACATTACAAATCTCAACTTTTATTTCATTTTAGCTTATTGGTGTTACGAATGTTACGATGCACATTTCATCCATACTGGGTTGTAGAGTGCACCTCGTTAAAGAATCAAAAGCCTCTTAATGAGATGGAGATGGTTTATAAGGCATCTCTCATTGAAAGCATTTTGCTATATAATGCCAAATAAAACTATTCACTAGCTAAAATTATATGTACTTTTGTTTAAAAATATTTACGATAAACAAACACACACAAAATTATATATAATTTTGTGAAAGAACATTTATGAGAAACAAAGAAACATAGACGTAAACTTTTTGGTGCTTAAAATATCAAAATTAAGATGGATCTACGTTTGTGATTATTATTTTAGTTGTTATTATTATTATGGTTGGCCTTTTTTTAATTTTTCCCTTTTTACATTACAAACCTCAACTTTTATTTCATTTTTAGTTTATCAATGTTATAAACGTTATGGTACACATCTCATCCATATTGAGTTGACAATGTGCTTCATTTCTCTCTAGGTAATAAAGACTCAAAAACCTCTTAATAATATGGAGATGATTAAAAGGCATTATCCATCAATATATATATATATATATGGAAGTTAGCTTTGGGGTCCAAATCTCTAAAGTTGATATGATAACATCTTTCCTAACTCTAGTATGAACATTTTTGACAATTTTGGTGTTACGCTTTGTGAGTTGTCTTTGTCTTATGGTTGCTCTCTATGAGATGTTACAAGTAGTTGCCTTGTTTTAGTGGCATATACTTATGTCGAGATTTCACTCTACGTTAATACTATTCTTCTTGATCGCAAGGATATTAGTGCCCTCTCATCATAGCCAAATCTACAAAACTTTATTTTGCTAAGATATAATTTAAAGAAGGAGGGAACTTGCATTCTCTACAAGGAGCATAAAAATCACATTGACCATATTTTTCAAGCATGTAAATAAACACAAACACTATGGCATGGAGGCCTTGAAGTGTTCAACATAAAGTAATAAATTACATAAGCACTCCAAGAAAACTTGCATTGTAGTGATTTTGATTGTTCTGTAATTGTATCTAATCAATATTTGGGACAACAACTTCCATCTAATAAGTCTCTTACATTAATTACAGAAAATTGTGAAGCAACTTAGTCACTCTCTTTTTACAATGTTAATATTTGCATTAATATGTTGAGTAATGATAGAATAAAAACCAAACCACCATGTCTAATAGAGAACATGAAATTAGAAAGCTATGCAAGAAATATGGTAGAAGAACTCAATTTTTGTTTTTACTAACCTACATCACAAAAATGCCCTTGTAACCTAGTTTTGGTTGTGTTACGCCTTATACTGAATGAGGTTCCATGTTGTGATTTTCATCACATTGATGGAGATTTGATGTTGGTTCCTTGGAGCTTTTGGATTGGCATGTGGAAGATACACCCTCATTAAGCTTCTCGTCCTTGGTATTGCAGATATTTGGTCTAGGGGAGTCTCACTTCTCCTTGGTTTGATGATAGTGGTTATTGATTTGGTGGTTTCATCACATGTGCTTTCCTTGTTGATTCCCCCCTTGTTGCATATTTGATGGTTGTGGAGCATGATATCTCATTTTGGTGTTGTTAATATGCTTGATGGTTTTAGGCCCCTGAGGGGTTAGAAAATGGTGTTATGAGGTAGATGTTTCATGACACTGTTGGAGTCCCTAATGACTTTTGCATGGTGATATGGTATTATTGGTCTCACTAGGGAGAGATGTTCTACTTGGCCCTCTTGTATTAGATATGTGGGCGGGAGATACTTGATGATTGGATGGGTTATCAATTCTATTTCCCCCTTCTCTTGTGGTGTTGATGTGGTTAGATGATGGATGTGTTGTGGTTGAGCATTTTACTATGGTGGATCTTCTATTTTGTCATTGTGTTGTTATCATGGTGGTATTTGCTAGGAGATACATATCATTTCCATGGTACAACACTTTTTGGAGCACACCCCCCCTCATTGGCACACATGTTCATGTTGGTTTAATTTTTTGGTGATTATTAAGAGGTTGGACTATGGTTTTATTTCAGCATTAACCTTTGTGCATACATGTTGAGGTTGATTTAACCATTTAATGGTTAAATTAATCTATTTTATTACCTTAGAGGTTAATAGCTTGAGCACGCTACTTCACTTGGAAATTGTTCAAACTTGAAGGGGTTATTTGAATCTTTTTGATGGAGAAATCCTCTCTTGAGCACGGATTCCAAGGATTACGTGGTTATTTCATGATTATTTGTTGTTGGAGAGGTTGTCATGTTCTCCTATGGCACAGTTTCTCTTGTGCACATGGTTTGGTGGAAATAAGTTGATGGTATTAGAAACAACACATGGTTTTGGCATGGACATTGATGAGTTCTAACCACCTTAGCACTTCCTCCTAGGGTGCACTTCACATGGAGATATTTTATTACTTTTTGGGTGGTTGAGGTAGTTACATGGCACACTTTTCTAGGGCACACCTCTCATATTTGCTCTCTCATCTTTATTGCATGGATGTTTTAGCTACACTTTTCATGTTTTGACCTTCGTTAGAGAGCACCCTCACCTCTTTGACTTGGAACATGTATTGTTTTATATGAGGCAGTTATGGAGGCTTTTATTGGGAGGTGTGTGGCATACTTGGAGGGCCACATGTGCCGCACGTTGCATGCATTTACTTTTCTATATTGTTATATTTGGGCATATCCTTGGAGGGGAAACATGTGGAAACACTTCTTGATATTCTTGGAGGTGTATATTTTATTATTTATTGAGTTTTTGACATGGTAAAAACCTTAATTCACTCTTATCTCCTTGGATTTGTCTTGTTGGAGATTGTCCATTTGCTATTTTGGGGTTTGGCTACTTCATTTCTTTTAGATCACTCCATCTACTTTGTAGCTTGTACATCCTCCCAAGTTGAAGATTATTTTTCTATATTATGCATGCATCCATTCTTGGAGGGTGAATTATGTGTGGACCCATTTTGCATTTGACTTGGTATAATACCTATTTCTGGATGGTGCATCCTCTCTTATAGTTTTTGTTGCATATTGCTTCCTATTTTGTTATGAGGGCGACCTATCTTGAAGAGGCTAACATCCACATACCTTGACATTGTCAACCATGGATCTAACTACTCCAATATTTTACAATTGTTTGACTTGTCATGGAGTTAGTTAGGGGGATAATTTATTTTATTGTAAGAGAGACAACTCACTCGATACAAAGAGGAGTCTCTCCATTTCATGGGTAATTGGAAATTTGGTGTTAAGGAGCGAAGGAAATCATATGAGCTTAGAGATGATGATGATGTTGAGCTTCTCTTGTGTATCAAACCTTTGGAGAACAACAAAGGATGAGGTATTGTTGCTTTATAGTATGGTTATTGTTTATGTTATTCTTTTGTTGTTAATCTCATATAGGAATTTCTTGATTTCACTCTAACATAATGGCATGGTAACGGGAACATTACTCTTTTGAGAAAAAGCAATGTGAGGAGTTTTCCCTCTTGCCTTATTTTTTGTCTTATTTCTGCTCTCATAACCTTTCTTCTATCATATCTAGTTGTCAATTGGGAAATAATTCAACTAACAAACAACACCTTTATGTTGAGTTGATGTGTGGAAAATTAAGCCCTCGAAGTCTAGTTTCCATGGCATTTTTTCTAGCAAGCATCGTAAGGTTCAATGTACAAATAAGTTCACTTACCATAGGTATGCAGTTACTTGATGAAAGTATCAAACTAGATATTTTATCTATGTTGACAGGGTGTCAAATTAGTCCTTTTACCAAATCGCCCACCTTAATGTATTTGATGGTGACAAACAAGTCCATTCATTTTGCAATGTCCCATGACTCCATTGTCCCTTAGATTGATAGGCATTAGTCCCTCATCATTTGTTCCCTTGTTTCCCTCCTCCTACATTCTCTTTTTCTTCCATGTCCCTTTCCCTATTTCCATTTCCTCCTATATATACTACAACAACCATACAATTTGTTAAGGCTTACTCTTCCTATATCACCTAAGACCCCCACTCCATAGCCTTAGCAATCTTATTTAGGGATACCCCCTTTGAGTTGGAGAAGATTCAACCAAAAGAGAGAGGAAGAGTCATTGAGGTGACAAAGGGTAGCCTTCTTGAGATGCACAAGACTAGCCCCTTGATGCTTGGGACTTTACATCGTTTGGGGGTGCTATATTTTTTTGTAACGTTTTGGCATTGTTGTAGGGGATAACATCCATTTTCCTGGAGACATTTTTTAATGGGAGTTTTAATTTGAATATATTTTTCTCATCTTGGTGACTCTACATTTGATGGTTTGATGGTTTCGGAGGTTAGAATAACAAGCAAACACTTGAAGAACTCACCTTCACAACTCAACATTTCAGATTTTGTATGAGGTATCATGGTATGCATGTATTCTCAGATTTCAACATTTTGAGGATTTTAATTAATGGCTCCATCCAAAGGGAATTTTGGGGAATATTTGTAGCCCTCTTTGGATTTTCATACATTCTTGAATCTCCACGTCATCTTCAACCTTGGATTTGGATTCAACATGTTCTAAGATTTTGGAGACAGCCCCATTTGGATTCTATGCATCTTTCATCATTCATGAAGTTTATTGTAGAAATTAATATTGTCCATGAAGATGTTTTGATTAGAGTTCTTGAATTTTCTTTGAATTGAAAGGATGCATGGGAGTGGTATTGTGATTTCATCCTTAAAGAGATAAAGTTGTTTCCATATCTTGTTAAGACATTTCAAAATTATTGGATGTGTGGATATTGTAATGAGAAACACATCATAGATTTATATGAGACATATTTTTGGGTTGATATTTTTGTTAAAAGAGAAGAGAAGGTTGTTGGTTTGATGATTGTGAGAAAACCCTTCAAGTTCTCTCTTGGTTGAGATTAAGATGATATATGACGCTTATTCTTACTTGGTAAAATATATTAGAAATAAATATCTACATCTTAAGGATAAATTGGAGCCTTGTTCTCCATCCCATGAGCCACTTTCGTGTTATATTTCAGAAATAGATAACATATTTCTTGAAGAACATATGGTAGCCACACATGTAGAAGATACTTGTCATGAAGTATCCACCTCATTCTGCCATGAAGACAAGGGCAATGTAACAAGTAATTATTTTCAAAATTCAAATTTTGATGACGTAATGGTTAACAAAGCGTTGTTTTTTAAGAGAAGCCTTTGTATCAAGGTGAAACGTTAGTTGTATGTATTTCTTCATGTGATGAGAATGAGGGCAACCAAAATTTTGAAGTTAGTAAGTAAATTTTCCAACTTGATAGCCACCGTTTGAGGATGGATTATTGTACATGCTTTGGGGATCCCATCTATGACCCTGATGAAAATGATTATAGGGAGGAAAATGTTGATTATGTGCCTCTTGGACAATCATGTTCAATAGATGCATGTGTAGAAATTTTTTATGGTGATTTACAAACATGGTTTCCCATGTTTAATTCATAAAATTTTCATTTTTTGGAGTATGTTATTGATAATAAAAGTGCTAAAATTTTCCCGCCATCTTTTTCTTCATGTTTTTGTGAAAGTGCATGTGATTTTTCAGTTGAAAATCATGTTTTTAGTGATGGAAATTGTATGCGGCGGCGAGATATTGAGTGCAGATTTTATAGCAATCATTTACATCCATCAAATAGTATGCAAACATCCATCAACTAGTATGCAAAATTTTATTTCTAGATTTGAAATTCTATCTTGTTATCACTCTATAATTTTCCTTTGTTGTAGAAGGAAAACCCCAAGGTAACCACAAACCGACTTGCAGATTGGAAGCTATCCCTTCCAATCCAGAGAGGGATCTCTCTGATAACACAGCCACAAGAAAGACTAGTTATTTAATAAACACAATGGCTAGATCTTCAATTGAGTGAGGTTTTCAAAATATGGTGGCAAGGTTGAGTGAAACACCCATTGGGCATGGAGTCATAATAAAGAGATGTCAAATCAAAGCTTTCAAAACTAGTTAATATGAACAAAGGCACTTCAAAGGCTAGGTAGCTAGCAATCTGTCAATCATCATAGTTATTGTAGTGTGGTGGTGAGAAGAAAGAAAGACATCAATTATAACAAAGAACCTGTCATTAGATGAATTATGTTACAATGTCAGAGGATTAATGCAGGAAGTTGAATGTGAGATAAAGAGCATCAATGATGAATTCTCTATCTATAATCATTCATTCAAAATAGAGGAATAAACATAATGATGAACAAGATGGAAAATATTCACAAATAAAACACACTACAGATTACCGACACAAGAATCTCTGAGACAAAATGTCCAATAATGTATGCTCAAAAGATTTTAATTAACACAAAAAACATATACAACAAGAGTCTTTTTCCTCAAGTCTTGAACCTCTTCACCCTCATTTCCTTCACCATATATAGAATTAAATTACATTGTAACTCAATAGAGTCAAAATCTTTAGGGTTTCTCATTCTAGAAGGAGTTACAACTTATTAAAACTGATTACTAACTAATCGTTAATTAATTGCCAAGAACTGTTATATTTTAGGGTTTAAATTCTTGACTAATTGGTTACATATATTTAATGGAAAATTAGTTTATCTTTCAATCACGATGATGACTTGACAAACACATCACATCTATTCATTGAATATGCTTTGACATGGGCTTACTGTGAGATTTCGCAACGACTAGGAGACTTGCTACAAAATCTTTGGTTCAGCAATTTCGCAACAAATATGGTAAATTTGTTGCAAAATCCTTGTTCCTAATTGTTGATGCTGCAAAATTGCTCCAGGTTTGATCTAGCATCTCTAAAATTGATCAGACCTCATAAAAACAAACATGATATATCTTGTGTATTACCAAATCATTCTACTCCCACTTGAGCTAGCAAATCCAGATTCTTCTTTGCAGTTTGTTCCTTCCTCAACCTATCCTTTTCGTGTAATGTTTTATTTTGTCTGTATAGGTTTTTTACTTGTCTTTGTAGGGGTGAAGATCTCTTAACCATCCTCTTGTTGTTTTTCAAGGCTCCTTCACACAAATCCAAGTGTTATGTTATCTTTCTTTTTATTTGTCTGTTTTTTTCCCTCAAATGTACAATCACAACTTGAGCTTCTTTTAATTGTTTCCTTAGTCTATTAACTGTCATATTATCTTATTTTGAAGGAGATCGAGCTTAAAAAACTTCTTCAACAACACATTGAATAGGTATCTTGGATCTGGTTTTTTCATCATGAGTTTGTCTCCTTGTTGTTGATCTGGTCATAGGTCTATTAGGTTTTTCTTTGTCAAGTACTTATGGACTGAACATCACTTTTTTACCTGGTGGAGGTTGCACTTCCAAAATATCCTCAGCTTCATGACAGGGAGATGCTTCATTTATACTTTCTTCACAGCTGACCTAGTTAGAGGTCTCTTGGGTTTTTCCATTTTTGTTGCTTCAAGAGTGAAAATAAGTTTTTTACCTTTCATATTGCTTCTCCTACTGTCAGGGGTTTCTTCAATGTTTGCAGTTGTCTTTATACCATGTTCCAATGGCTCTTTACCCTTTCCCTTGGATCCTTTGCTGAGAGACATTTTGGTTGTAGTCTCAAGGGTTTCAATTACAACACGTTGTTGTTCTTTATCTTTTCCTCTTTTCCTTTTCAAATTGCTAGAAGATGCTTTATCATTTGTGGAAGGGGTACTTCCCTTAGATGGTGGATAACTGATGGTATCTATACAAAACCCTATTGTAGACAAAAAGGAGCCCCATTCTCCATTGGTTTTCTTAAGCTCCTCAAGGACTACAAGTTTGATAAGACTAAAATGAAAGAGATATGTTCAACTTGTTTAGACTTTGTTTGCACTTTATCAACCATCTTCCCCAAGCTTCTACAAAGATAATATGAAAGATTTAGAGAATTCTTACAAATGAAATGAATGAGTAGCCTGATATGGTACAGGTACACCATGTTGAAACGCCCCTCACAAGTGAAATATCTATGGATTACTCACAACAACTTGTCATGGTGTTCTAGCATATGGTTCCTTAGCACCCCTTTCAACAGTTTTTCATTTTGATATTCTGGCTTAAAATAATCATTATAGTGTGAATAATCCAAGGCCATCCCCTTGAACCACCTCTCACCTTGCAGGGGCATTTCTATAGTTGTTGCAATTGTCTGCTCTGTGACCTAAAATTCCAGTGATCCAACTATTGTTTTGACTCCATCAAAGTTCATTGCAAATTGTTTGGCTACCTCCATGTGACCTCCCTGTAGATTTTCACAGAAGGTGAGGCATCCCACTGTTTGAAAAGATTCTCTAAAGATGGGATTTGAATCCAACAATTGCAGACCTCGGGGTTCGAACCTCACTATATCAAATCCCTTGTATATCTTCTTATTTTGCTTGTCATGCTTGTCATGTTAAATGGTTGTTGTTGGAGAGTGACATGATGATGGTGGGCGTAGGGGGTAATAATATTTAAACAACGTGTAGGAAATCCTAGAGCGTTAGGGTTTATTCAAGAGACGGGTCTTTAGCAACAAGGAATTTCGCAGGAAATTGAACATAAATTTCGCAACAAACAAAAATTTAGCAACAGATAAATATAACAAAGTTTTGATGGAATATAGGGTTAAAGCAACTGAGAAATATGTAACAACAAACAAAGCTTTAATGGCATCCAAGGATGATACAAGGTTTTTGCATTTCACAGCAGATTGAACTTTCACAACAAACTGAACTTTTGCAACAAACTATAGTTTCGCAACAAATCAGAGTTTTGATGATTTTAAAAAGGAAATAGCCCATGGCCCTACAAACTTGATTGACAAGGAAAACACTAAATCCCGTGACCTTACTCCCATGATTGCTTGACCATTATGGAGATAGGGTATTTCTGCAGTGATTTGACATTGAATGTTGATCGTTGCGAAATGCTAAAAGGTTCTGCAACAAAATTTAAATTGATTGGTTACAAGTCCCTTAAAGGTACAATTTGGATTGGAAGGCCTAAGTAACCTTTTGTACATGTGATATCATACTCCCATGACTCTCTAAAAACATGATGTAATAACTTTAAGACTCACCTTTTTCAAATGATGACAAAGGACTGTGGGGTAACAATGTGACAAAATTGACTTGACAAGACTAACCACTCACCCATGACTTGATATGATGCTCTAATTCCCTTAGACATGACTCAATTAAACCCAAACTCGATTCATAAGTGAATGAACCCAAAATATTTTTCATGGAACACTAACCCTAGGACCTTGACACATGGTCTTTAAAGACCAAGACATGACCACAAGACTCAACAGTAACCAAAACAAGATGTTTTGACTTTGTAAATTTATACATACTAACATGTCTCATACTCCATCCCGATGCTTGGTAAAATATAGTCTATTGTTGGAGAAACCTACATTCTCTTTGCTCGAGGGCATGATTGATGTTTGTCATGCATATTTGCCTTTAGAGAGGCACATAGTTAATGTTTGCCAAGTTGATGGTGGGCTGCCATGTACCTTTTCCAAACCACATTTCAAGCCTTTTCAACATTGGATTGAGTTAGCATGTGTTGGAACATGCTATCAATTTTCAAATTTTTGTATTGGTTGCCATGCATGTAATGTAATTTCATTTTGTAGCCACATTGTTATAGATATTTGATCATATATATGTCTTATTTTCAATGTAACCTTGTTTTGGATCATTACCAAACACAAGGGTAGGGTCCATGACCTTGAGGAGATGTTTTGATGGTTGCATTGGCTATTTGATTTCACTTAGCCTCTTCCTTCATCCTAGGTTAGAGTAGTGTAGGGTGAATAAGCTCAACACATGTGAGCATTAATTACTTTCATGTATCTTTTCAACATTGTTATAGTTAAATTTGAACTCCATGTTGTCTTAAAAAAAAAAGAATAAGTATGTGGTGTTTGTGGATGTTGATTTATATCCATCCCACCAAAATTGTCTTGCCTCTCTTTTCTTCTTAACGGGCTTGACCTAAGATTTATGGGGTTCTCATGCACTCCCATGAAGAGTG
>ML849289.1:0-19649 GCA_009831015.1 Picea engelmannii
AAAGTCCTTGAGGGTGGCAGGATAGAGTTTTAGTTTATGGGCATCTTGTAAGTAGTTGTATCTCCTACACAAGATGTCGAACTCAAATAGGAAGGTATCCGGGTCTTCATTGCTTTTACCGTAAAAGGTGGGCAGTGCTGAGAGGGGAATATTTTTCATATTGACATTCGGTGTGTTGTCCAAAATTGGAAACCCGAAGACAGGTTCGGTTTGGTTTCTAGCTGCTTCTCCCTCCTTATGTCTTACATTGTTGTGATCCTCCTGATCATCCATACTGGTTTGGTTTCCAAAAAGAGAGTACCTAGGTGGTTTTATCCTTGAAGAGAACAAGGTATCCTAAGGTTCTTGTCTAAGAAAGGTACCCCTCTGATGGGAAGGTCTTTCGACTGCTTGGATGTTTGGGACTCTACTCGAGCCGGTTGAGATTATTGGTGCCAAAGTTTCTATTTCAATTTGGGAAACAATTATGTTGGCTGAACTATCAAACAAAGTATTCACCTGTTTAGGGTCTATGATGTCTACAAAGTTAGGGTCTCCTGATGGTGGTAAGAAAACAAAGGTTGTGTTGGTTGGTTCTACGGAAGGCTCGAGTGGTCTTGCCTCCTGTCCCACTATTACTGATGCTTCAACTTTTGGTTCTATAGTGCTCCCTGTTTTAGTCTCTTCAGAGACTGCTTTAGCTCTTTGGGTTGAGCTAGCTCCTGCTTTTTAGTATCGGTCTGCGGAGTTTATGAGTGGAATGTTCCTTCCCCCAAAAAGGTCGGAAGGAACCTTGGTTGAAAGGTCTGATTTGGATTTAATGTATCTACCTTTTGGGCCCCTAGGTCTCTTCATGAAAAAAAACAACAATAAAAACTACCATTGGGTTTGGGGGAACCTGCTATAACAAATGCGTAGGTTCTTACCTCTCGTCTTAAAGTTCCCCTGCCACCAAATTAATGCTAAGGTTTAGAAATGATCTATCTCTTAACTATTTACTACCTTAAAACAACTCCCTGACAACAGCGCCAAAAATGATGGGTGTTCTATATGCACTAAATCCCTCAATTAAATTGTCAACCCGGGGTAAGTAAACTTAGAGTTGTAGCACTATATATGCCAAGGTAGAAAAGGTAGAGATAGTATAGTCTAACTAAGAGAATGGTCTATCTGAGAGATAATCTACTTAAGCAAAGACTATCAATGAGCAAAACCTATCAAGGAACTTAAACTATTTACCCTAAGTAGCTTTTAAACAATGGATCGATGGATTGTCCTAAAGAAACAAATGAAAACCCTACTTTGAACAAGTTAACTTAATCAATATAATGAGCAAAAGCAAGCCATCTATTTAATCTATTCAACTTTATGAACAATAAGAACAACACACTAATCTAATCAATCTATTCAAATTAATGAGCAACAATAAGTAAACAAGTAAACAAACAATCATTTGACCTATTAAAACTTACGCAACAAGTAAACTAATCAAAACTACTCAACATGTAACTAATCAACTATTAAGCAAGTGAACTCTATTCTTAAGATACAATTCATAATTACTTCTAATCTACAAAGGGAAATCTTAACCTATTGAATTAAAAGCATTATGACAATTCAAAGATTAATCAACAATTACTCTTAATCTACAATGACAAGAAACTTCAAATGTAATGATGATGATTATGTCTTCGGTGTCTTATGACATCATGATGACATCTAACAATTAGTGATAGCTCAAGAGGAATAATTTCAATATTAACTTCTATGGAGAAATGAAAGGTATGAATCAAGCAATCTAGCGAGAGCTTAGCCATCATAGAAGAAGTATCAACTATCCTGAAATCCATGTGATCTCTCAATTTATGCATTAGTCATCAACGATAAGAAAACACTATTCCATTGAATTCAAATGTACTCCTATGCTAATGTAAGAAAATTCACACCATTAGAAACTTATAACTAAAAACTCAACTCAAACTCAAACTTCTATTTAGAATTGCAATCTAGATTTAGAACGGAAATTTCATGAAATAAACTAAACTAATCCTACTATTAACAATTCAAATTGTAAATTGAAATATTCGTAAAAACATAATTCAAATTCTACTTCTATCTCAACATATTATAGGAGAATTGGTAAGCAAACTAAATAGGCAAACTAGATAAGCAAACTGAGAATTAAAATCAAAATTAGCAATTATTCATCCATCGAAACTTTGTCAAAGAAACTCTATATTCTGCATTAACTCAATACTTTGTTTTACTCAATACTTTGTTCTAACTATTCTACTTCAATTTGCAGAAATTAAAACTAGCATTTAATCACACAACGAAGTTAGTAGCTAAGCTTGCAAGCCATTTACTAATTAATTAAAAAGACACAACATATTAACAACTATCCTTTACAAGCAACCTGCGAAAAGAAAATTGAAACAATTAAGCTATGAACAACAAACACATAGCATGTAAAATGATAAAAACACATATAACGGAAAATGAAAGAAATGACAATTGCACAACTCAAATATACAAGCTAACTATCTGAATATTCACCCAGACCACTGGTGGGACCCCAACAGGTCATGGCTACTCCTCAACAGTGAATCACGAGCTAAATCAACACAATTCTAGCATTTAAATTAAAAACACAGTCTTGCACAAGTTTATAAAAATGTCTTGAGTTACACAACAAAAACAATTCTAGCTTCACAATTCTTAACCTCTTTGCCTGACCACTACTATGGTATTTATAACAATGACAATTCAAGAGGTCGACCACTAGAAGGGTCGACCTCCTCTAAAAACAACAAATTCCATTAAATATGCTATAACTGCATGTGGCTTCTAGAAACCAAATGAGCCACTTAATGCTCAGCATAACAGATTAATCCAATATGTCAAGAGCTCAGTAGCTGGAGGCCACGAGGGTGAACAAAACCCATGTCGCCGATTCGCCCAACACAGGCCGCCGATGTAACAACAACTAACTTGCCCACGTTTTTGGAGTTGGATGCAGTGCCGGATGAAGTACAAGACGCGGTGCCGGATGGAGTACCGGACGAGCTACTGGATGTAAAAACTCCATGCGATTTTGCCCTGTGACACACAGATCACGCATTAGCTTCTTGAAATCATTAAATCAAACTAAATTAAGCTTAAAACCATCACAAAACATCAATTATACGTACATGGTATAAGCTATGACAATTTGATATAAAAATCCTTCAAAACTTCTTCAAAATAGTTAAATACACATAATTCGGGTCAAAAAGGATTTAATCAGCATCATTAATTAACCAAATCACGAGCCCAACAATCTTCATCTGGAACAATTGTTTGAAACCCTTCTGCATCTATGATTTCCCCATGAAAATGTGTATTTACATGTGTATGAACTAGACGGTAAGACTTATGTAGCTTCTTGACTTGTTGATTCCATCGCCAATAATTTATCCGGCCACAATGAACTACTTCCTTAACCTTCTTCTTCATCTTCTAACATTTATCTAATTGGCACTCAAGTTTTTCCTCAGTATGTTTATCATCAACTATATCATTAACCTCATTAACTTCTGCATTAGTTTTTGAAGTCTTCAAATATTTATCAAGAAATCCTGCACTCACAAACTGAACCAATTTGGAGTACGCTAGAATATGGAAGATATTTCCTTTGGCATATTGTAATCCATGTCGATTGTTATTGAGTTCATTTCTTCCCAACGTCTAACAATCATCTTGGAAAGATCACTTTGATGTTCTTCATAAATGTTTTCTTTTGTAACTTGAAAATAAAATTTAATTTCACTTTCATCAATATTGCTTCTTCTTGTGACTCATCTTCAACACGACTTATGTTCATCAATTTACTATATGATTCCATCTTATGACTAATTAAGGAATCATCAACCATATCTTTTGTTGTATCTGTATCAACCATTAAGTCATTTGTATCACAAGTAACATCAACATTTTGTATGAGATCACCTATTGCACACATTGCATCAACTATGTTCTCAATGTGTTGCTCATTTTATATTAATTTTAGTTGAAGTGCTTCAATCAATTTATCTTTGAGATAAATTTTCTTGTGAAGATCAAGAACCGAATTATCCAATTCATGTAAGGAGTCTTGTAATTTTTTTTATTTCTAGATTGGTGGTTTGCACAAGCTTTCCTCCTTTTACCCATTTTTAATTTTTAATTATGTCACTCTCGCTTGTACTCGCTCACTTGCTTATTTGTTTTCTTATGTGTCATGCTCGCTTGCTCTTTTGTCACGCTTAGGGTGTTGGGTACTAGTAATCATGCACCCCAAAGTGTGATTTTTACAATGATTAGACTTTGATGTAGCTTACACCAAAAACTAATGACCTCCTTATTCAATTTCATGTAGGTCATCTTTTTTACAATTTCCGCAATTGACTTTGAAAGGGTTTGGAACTCTACCCTTTGTATAATTCAATGACTCGGATTAAACGAATTATCCTTCTTTAATTTTTACAATTCAACTCTTGATTCAAATAAGTGTTTATGCTTGATGGATTTACAATTTTCCATGAAGTGTGCTTGCACATTTGCAAAATTAAATATGTGCCAAAAGACTAGACACAAAACATTACAATTATCCAAGAAAATATTGCACAATTGCACAAAAGTAAAAGTGTTCCTAAGACCCCCTGATTCCGATTTCAAGCCCAGTCTAGGACACATGAGCAAAAAAAATGATTTTATTATAGGTATCCTTCTTGCAATGGAAATGCCCAAATACAATTAGAAGCCTTCAATGCTATTCATGTGCATGGTGAATGTGATCCCTTTTACAAAGTAATATCTCACCAATTATAAGCCTTCACCAACTAAACTTTCACAAGGCTTTTAAGCAAAAGCTATTACAATTTAATGTTCAACTATTCTTTCATAATGATACAACTTTAAAAAAATGATTTTGAGCAAAAGTTATTGGAAGCACTACTTAATGACTCAATTAATCATTTTACCAATGACTCCTTTTTCTCTTCACAAAAGCTTCTTTCACTTTCCAACTCAAGGGGTTACAAAAACTAATTGTCCCTTTTTAATGAGGAGATAACAAATTCATGTTTACGTTTTTCCGCCAAGTTCTCTTAAAACAAATTCATGTTTACGTTTTTCGATTACAATGGTGGGGAAAACACTTAAAAACACAAAAATCCACTCTCCTCTACAATGGCCAACATTCAACTATTGGATCAATGCCCATGCTTATAAGACTATCCCATTACTATTTGACATGTGCACAATTGTAAAGATATAGATAGTATTAGTGGAAAACCACAAATGCCAATATCTCCCATCAAAAGCCTTCATAGATCATAAATCATGAGTGGCAATAAGAGAAGGAACCAATAATCATTACTTTTGAATGCACATATCTATCAACCCTTGGATATTAAAGAACACATATGTGAGGAACATTAAACATGGCAACACTAAGTGATGGGCTCTTTGATGCACGTGGGTACTTTCCCCAATGATTTGATGTGTGTTTTTATGAGTGGAAAACATGTTTCCACATCAAATTGCACACAAGAAAATGAAAAGGACAGGTCATAAATCAAACAGGGTGCATTAACACAATTTCACAACAAGAATTGAAGCCAAACTTTTAGAGATTTGACAAAATTTGCAAGAATGGAAAAAATCAAAATGGATTTTGGCAGCTACTAATAATAGCATTGAGAGGCATATTCCCCTATATGTGGTTTGTTTGTGCTTCATTTTTCATGCTCAATCATGAATTTACAATTCCCTTCATTGGTCTTTGCATGCCATTGGGATGCTCTGAATTCCCTCTTATACAATTTTACTCCATTGATTTCAAGATGAAGAATCTACATAGTTTCCCTTGTAAATAATATAATGAACGAGTTGTTGAGAAAGCTTGGATTGGGGGCCCAAGAAACTTTGAGGAGAAGAATGAAAATCGATGCAAAGAGGGATTCAATTTCCCAGGGACGGAAGGATGATGTCCTAGGTTTCGACCAATAGTACACATAACAGAACAAAAGTACACACCGTGTACATAATGTGAGCGTGGAACACAACTCCAAGATAGATAAGTTACAAAATAACTCCTTAAGTAATAGGAGAACCTCCTCCACATAACCAAATACATTCATACATCACAATTCACATGTCTCCAATAATGAATACATGACCTCTATATACACCTATTCATACTTGCACATGAGGTCTCTTTACTATTAGGCCGACCCTATTGCATATTTAATTACACATTACATGTACATTTAAGCCCATATACGCCCCCCTTGGGATCATATAATACACATTTAACCACATATATATGACCCCATTGGGTCATAACATAGTACCCTTCTTCAAAAAGATTTGTCCTTGAATCTTTGCGCTTAAAGGCTTCACATGTGATGAAACCAAGTAATATGATTTTCTTATGTTCTTGCTTTTTTCATTCCATTGATGATGATATATCCATCCAAAATCAATTATTTTCGGTCTTAATTATTTCTTCATTCCATTGATGATGATATATCCTTCTAAAGAATATAATGAATGAGTTGTTGAGAAAGCTTGGATTGGGGGCCCAAGAAAATTTAAGGAGCAACACAACAATCAATGCAAAGAGGGATTTGATTGCCCAGGGACCTGTTGAGGGGTCTGAGATCCCTTTAACTCAACAACATGAACCAAAATCGCTTAAGATGCCCAATTAGACTTGTAAGCATTTGATGAGTGGTAAGGTTCTCCAGATTTGTGATCTGGCTGGAATTATTGATGGGATTTAATCATGATTGATAGATATGTCTTTTATGTTAATCCTTTCCTCAGGCTATGCGGTTCTCTTTTTTGTTTTTTTCTAACGTTTACAACAAAAGAAAGATCGATCTTTTTATAGATGACAGAGGGAATCTAACTATGTGTTGGGGGAAGGCTGGGTTGCAGGATAACCTTTATACCGTAGCATGCAGACGAAGAATATCAAAACTACTTCAAACTAGCATTAATACCATTTTGATTAGTATACATTCAACATTGTCTGAGATAACAATTGCAAAAAGAAAATATATACGTGACAAGAAGTTAGTGCAATAAAAATTAATTTTCAATGCTCTATTATCAATCACAGGTTAACACAATCGTTTTCTATTCATCAACTAGAATAAAAGAACTGTTGCAACATTATAATATTGTTGGACATAGTGTCATTAATGTATTGTCATTGATGTCAAAATTCGATATCATTGATGTGATGATAAGTTGAGATAAAATATCAGGAGGGTTAGCAAATGAAGATCAAATCTCAGAAGAGATCACGAAATGAATTTTTGAAGAATCGTTGGACGACTAGTCAACAATATATAATGAATGATGTCAAACAGTTGGACGATATACAAAGATTAAAGCTCAGGAGAGTTAACGGATGAAGAGATGGCGTGTTGAAACTCAGTAGGTATGGCACGATGAAACTCAGATCAAATCAAGACCGTTGATGCGCAATCGCCAGATCAACGACAGGGATGAATTGCGGAGGGCGAAAGAAGAATTAAACTACTCGCTAGTTACAATCCCGCAATCGGCCTAGATCGTCAGATCTCATAGACTCAAACATCTATGACTGTGGTTGATCCAACAAATGAGCAGATTAATTCAGATTAAGTCATGACCGTTGGATGCACAATCACCAGATCAACGAAAGGGATAGATTGCGGAGATCGCAATAAGTATTAAACATCTTGTTATTTCCAATCTCGCAATTAGTCAGGACCGTCAGATCTTACAGCTTCAAAGATCGACGATTGTGGTTGACTCACCAATAACGCACAAATTCAAATTGAGGATTTTGGGTGTTGAGTTAAATCACTCGCAAGTTGTGGTTCTGCAATCATCGTCAACCATTAATCTGCTTTGAAGAATCCACATCGACCGTCGGATCACTTTAAAGTGGAAGGATAGGATAAGCGGGGCAAAATTTGAGAATTCGATTATCTGAATACCCATCAGCCGTTGGATCACTTTTTAGTGGAAGGACAGGATAAGATGAAAGATCTAAGATCTCGATTATCCGAATTCTCGTCAGCGTCGGATTAAAATTAAGTGGAAGGACAGGATAAGCAGAAAGGTTAAGTTCTCGATTATCCAAATACCCGTCAACCGTCAAAACATTCTAAATATGTGAGGAGGTTAAGCTCCGAAAAAATCTCACTTCAAAATTTTAAGTTTGAGATTTGAAATTCTCGAAGCTTGGAGACCCAAAGAGTCGAAATAAATTCTTGACCATCGGATCATCCGAAGTAAGCCTCAACCATCTGATTCAAGAGGACATGTGGCAGACCATGTTAGCAGACCACATCAACAAGGACGTGTGGGAGATCTACATCAACAGACCACGTCAACAAAGACATATGGCAGATCATGTTAGCAGACCACGTCAGCAAGGATGTGTGGCAGACCATGTCAACAAAGATGTGTGGCAGACCACGTCAGTAAGGACGTGTGGCAGACCATGTCAGCAAGGACACATGGCAAACCACGTCAGCAAGTACACATGGCATAATCAGATGATGACATGTGTCAAGAGGAAATTTTCTCGTTCCATGTCAACACGTGACGTCAATAAGTTACGTCACTCCGGAAGAATTACTTCGGGAGTTTCACCACTAGCAAATGACAAAATCTCTGAAGTCCCAAAGGACGAAATCTCTAAGTAGACATGGTTCGTCTGATCTAAAGAAACACTTCAGGAGCATTCTCATCTATCGATCTACTACAGTGGAAGGATAACGTAAGTTGAAATAGCCGAAGTCCCATAGTAAATGGTGTCCATCCTGTTAGCAACATTTCTTGTTTCGGGCCTAAGAGCGTTCAAGATCCACCACTGGCGCGAAAAACGCTCGAACGCGGCACACAGAAGAAGTCCTTTTCAGGTTTTAAACCAAGCAAGCGGGCATTTTGTTTCAGCGACAAAGATTCAACTTCGAAGCAGATCGACGATCGATGGGCAATCGCAGTCAGCCGAGTCGCGCCGAGTATAGCGCAAAGGTTTTCAAAGAAGTGAGCAATCGGATCTCCTCAGAGGGTCAACCTTCGTTGACCATCGCGTCTTGGGACTTCGCGAGGGGAGAATGCCCAAGTTCCACACTCTAACTCATGAGGCCGCGAGCTGCGAAAGGCGCTAGTACTTAAGCGGTAGTCGGCGGTTACATGTAGAGGGTGCTGACAATACAAAAGGCTATACTTATTTCCCCCCTCGTGTCTCGACACTTCGTGAAAGGGGAGCACAAAGGCTCTACCTTCCAACTCGCGAGATTGCGAGTTGCGAGAGCCTTGGAGGTTGGGCCCACGGTCTTGGCACACGGTCACAGAGGAACATGCCCGAGGAAGGGCGCCAGCGCGCACAACGTGATAAGGCCGGGCCCACAACACTGACGAGATAATCGGGGTCGTTCGATCTGGGTAGAAACATGGTGCATGATTAGGCCGTTTTGGCGTTTCTCCCCTCGCAACTCCCAAATGCAAAGGGGAGCTCCGGTATTTCGCGATGCATGAGGTGCCGAGAGCATTCAGGGCCCGGGCCCACAAAAACATGGGAAGGATTCTGAACCGTCAGATCTAGAAGAACGCATGGCGCTAGATTAAGCCGTCTCGACGTCTCGCTCGTCGTGATTTCAAGAAGCAGGAATTAGCTCCCTCCATTCGCGAACGTCGAAAGCACTTTGGGAATAATCACAGGGTCACAACCCATAGTCACATGGGAAAGAAAGGAGCTATGGTAAAGGGGTCTAAAGGCATCGTATCCAGTCGCCGAGAGTATCGTCGCGATTTCCAGATGCCGCCAGAAGCGATTTCGCTCCTGATTTCCGCTTGAAGTAAATGAAGATGTGATCGGGTGGTTGAAACCTCCTTTCGTTCAATAAGTTTGAGGTATGGAGGGTCCGGCAAGTGGTCTTCTCGAAGGGGCACTGTGTACTGATTTGTCCAGAGAGGCCATATCGAAGTCCTCAATTAGACAGAGAGGTCTGCACGCGCCATTTTGGCCTTTAATGTCTCAGCTACTTCCCCTGCAGGAGCCATGTGCAGTTAAGGAGGCGTCTGACAGAGTAAGCTCGTCCGATTTTGGCTGAAGGGACACAGAGCTTCAGATGATCGCGCGTGCCTCTGTGAGGAATTTTTTTTCCTGAGTATATAAACTCAGTCTTTGTAATTTGTAAGGTATTGATGGTTGAGCAGAGCTCCCGGTTGTAAAGTTTTAATGAAGCACTGATACTCTGGTTATATATGGACTTTTGAGACTTCTTGCCTTATGAATGCCAGTTTCTTTTACGTCTTTGTTATACTGTGTTAGAACAACTCGGAATTGGAGGATCCAGTCGAGTTGTAGATGTTATAGGATGATGTATGTTGGATCACTGTAATAGTTACGATGTTTCTAATCAATTCTTGTGTTTTTCCCAACGCTGAGTGACTTGGAATTGGAGGATCCAGTCAAGTCCCCTTTCAGTTTCTTGAGACGCTGAACCAAGAGGATCTTGCATTCAGAGTCTTTCCCCTGCAAACTGCTGGAAGCCTGTCGCCTAGATCTGTTTGTTCACCTTTCTTATCAAGTCTTCCTCCTGCTCACCTTTTTATCAACCTGCTAGCTGAAGTTAGGATTCCAGACCTCCTTTGTTTTTTGCGTACCAGATACAGTCCCTGATTTAGAGCGATGCCTCCTCGAGTCTTTATCTCCATCTGATCATCTCTTTATAAACAAATCGTGACATTAAATTGATGGGTTTCGGGCTCTGCTCCTGCAAGCAATCCAGGAGTGACTTCCGATGCTAACATTTCTGGCGCCGTTGCCGGGGACGAAGTTGAATATTTTCCCCAGGATTGAATGACAACGATTGGTTGATTCTGAAGGTGCATCAGATATCAGAACTATTGAGATTTCTACTGTGCACCTGGCGACTCCATTGTGACGACTCCATTGGAGCGAACCCGCTGTTTTAACTGTGGCTTCCAAAGGCAGACACACTCGGTCTCATCCACAGCTGCCTCTAGCTACACCTGAATCTGATCCAGAAGCGGTGCTCAGGAAAGGAAAGGCCCCCGAAGAAGAATTTTCCATCGCCGAACCAGGTAATCTTCCATCTCCTTTCGTAAGAACTCCGTTTTCTCCTCCTCAGATTCTTGACCGGCCTCCTTCCGAGGTTTCCCGTTTCCTAAACTTCGGGAGTGTTCCTGCTGAATTTTCCCCTCCTGGTCTGGTACCGGAGGGACGATACCTTGTCACTCCCCTCTCCCCTGAAACTGTACCTTGGCGTTGGGCCGGGACCACTGAAGATCTTCCCGCTCCTATCTTTACTACTCCTGTGCAAAGAGAAGCACCTGCTGACTTGAGCTCGTTAGCCTTCTCCTTAAATCCCCTTTTGTTTCCCACTTCACTCCGAAACTCATTCCCAGTAGCCCCTTCGCGAACTCCTTCTCCTCCGAGTTTTCCTCCACCTAATATCCCTATGGTTGGTGCTAATCCCCCTCTGAATAGAATGGACGCCATAGTTGCTTCCAGATACGCTCCCTTAATCCTACCCCATCCTATGAATCCACTCCCTGCCGGAGACTACTTAAAGTATATGCCCAAGTTCACTGGGGAAGGAGACATAACTGCGGAAGAGCACCTGCCTGCTTTCTACAGTTACGCAGACAACCTCAACATTGAAAATGAAGATGTCTGGATGAGAGTCTTCGTCCAGAGCTTGGATGGTAAAGTGAGGAAGTGGTTTAGAGGTTTGGCTCCCGGATCTATTGCCGGGATTGAAGCTCTAGATAGTGCTTTCCTAAGGCAGTGGGGAGATAGGAAGGACTTCATTTATTACATGAAAAAGTTCGGGTCTCTGAAGAAGATGGATGGAGAGTCTGTCTCTGACTTCTCGAAAAGATTCAATATGATGTATAATAAGATCCCTGCCGAGATAAAGCCATCGGAAGCCTCGGCCCAAATTTCCTATGCTGGCACATTTGGCCCTGATTTTTTCCTTTTGTTGAGAGAAAGGAGAGCCACCTCCTTAGCCCAGATGCAAGATGCGGCCATAGAAGTGGAATCCAATGTATTAGCAGCTGACAGACTAAGGAACAAGGCCGATGCAGACATAAGAAAGGGGAGATCCAAAGCCTCAACTTCTGGCCCATCGGTGCCCCACCCTCAAGTGGATGAGCTGACCAAAATGGTGAAGTCTCTATCTGCAGAGATGGAGAGAATGAAGGTCGAGGGGAGGCAAGCATTTAAAGGCCCTCAGATCGCCGAAAACAAAGGAGGTTTCACGAGGCCGAACAATTTTACTCCTCCGAATGTGCAAAGAGAGAGGGGGAAGAGATAGAGAAGACCAGAAAATTCAGGCCCCTTTCCAAAACAATTTTGTGGCCGAGGGGGAAGAAGGGGAATCAGATGAGCTTGATCCTGAAATCCACTGTGTCGGAGACACTCCTCCTTTTCCTCATCTCACTCAATCAACATACGAGGAGTCTCTCATGGAAAGTCAGCTAAATGAGCTGAGCAAGGGGGACAAGGCTACTGGTGGCCGAGGCAGGTACAACCTGAGGTCCGACAAGAAGACAACAACACCTGATATCCCTGAGCAGTCCACTAGAGCTGAGCAACCTGCTAACGAAGTAGAAAATGGCCACCGAGGTAAGAAATCTCAACCCCTCTTCCCCATTGTCCACACTCATGCCCCTGAAATAAGAGAGATTCCAAATCTTACATCTTCCTTCAATTTTGAGCATGAAATTCAAAAGATCAGGATCCCTGTGCCCCTCAATGAGCTAATTAAACATGGAGAATTTAAGAAGCTCTTCTCTGAACTTTTACAGTCTGAAGCCTCATGCCTTCCCACAGACTCCATAAACCTCCAAGACGAAAATCCAGCAGTTGTCCTAGGACCCATGGTAGAAGATAGAGATGATTCATCCCCTCCCTTCTACACATCCCTGAACATACATGATAAAGTGTTGCACAATTGCCTTATGGATTCAGGGGCCTCTCATAACCTCATGCCCAAAACTATCATGGAAGAGTTAGGACTGGAAGTCACCTGAGCTTATCATGACCTCTATTCTTTTGACTCCAGGAGAGTTCAGTGCCTTGGAGTTATTAAAGACCCGGTCGTGACCCTGTTTCAGCTACCCATGAAAAGTGTGGTCATGGATATCGTGGTAGATGATGTTCCCCCCAAGTTCGGTATGTTATTATCAATATCTTGGATAAAGAGACTTGGGGGAACCTTGCATATGGACCTTACATATGCTATTATCCCAGTGTTCGGAGGAGAGCATATAAGACTGTATCGGGAAGCCCAACTGGCCTACATAATCAGTGACGAAGCTAACCCCACCAATCATCCCATCTTTGCCTTGGACACTGATTTAGGCTCCAGTTTACTGCAGCTTACCCATGCCCCCGAACCTCCTCTCAAACTCAGAAAGAAGCCCACCATTTCCCCTAAACCTCTTTCCTCCATCACCTCCATGTGGAAAATGTTCTTTGATGGAGCCTCTTCCAAGGAAGGCGCTGGAGCTGGAGTGGTCTTTGTGTCACCTGCCCAGGAAATCATATCTCTGTCATACAAATTAGAATTTGAAGCTACCAATAATGTGGCAGAGTATGAAGATCTTGTTCTGGGATTAAGAGATGCGAAGGAAATGGGAATCCAGGAGGTAGCAGTGTTTGGAGATGCAGAGTTGGTGGTACAGCAGATCAGAAATGCCTATCAGGCTAAGCATCCTCGACTCAGAAGCTACATAAATGAGGTATGGGACCTAGTTGACAGTTTCTTCTTGGCGTTTAACATTTCTTACATCCCGAGAGAAGGGAACACAGTGGCAGATTCCTTGGCTACATCTGCAAGCCTTTTCAAAGTACCCTTGCCGCCCAAACTGAGGTATGATGTAGAAGTAAAATTCAGGCCCTCCATACCTGACAATGTTAAGCATTGGAAGGTGTTCGAGGACGATCTCGAGATCAATAAGTTCTTGGAGACTGTCGAAGAATTTTCAGAGATGCACATCGACCAAGACGTCGTCCCAGAGGAAGAGCTTGATGGGGGTAATTTTCGGAATAAGATTGCAGGACGTGACATTGTACAACTGCCCAGTAACCATATTCCCAGAGGATTGGTTCCTTTGGAAAGGCTTTTTGATAGAAATGATGTATCGTTGAAGGGAGAAGTCTCAGAGGAGGATGCTGGTACTATTCAGCGCAACATTGGGACCGAGGGTGAGCCTAAGTATGTCAAATTGTCAAGAAGTCTGACCGAGGAGCAGAGGTCCGAATACATGGGACTTTTGAGGGAATTCGCGGATGTTTTCGCCTGGACATACGAAGACCTCAAAACATATGACATTTCCGTCATCGAGCATAAAATCCCATTAAAGGAAGATGCAAAGCCGTTTAGGCAGAAGCTAAGATAGATCAATCCTATGTTGCTGCCTATCATGGAGAGGGAAGTGAAGAAGCTGCTTCAAGCTCAAATCATTGTACCGCTGAGATATTCAGAGTGGGTGGCCAACTTGGTGCCAGTAAGGAAAAATAATGGAGAAATCTGACTCTGTGTGGACTTCAGAAACCTGAACAGGATCTCGCGAAAGGATAACTACCCCTTGCCAAAGATGGAATATATACTGCAGAGGGTAATAGGAGCTTCCAAGATGTCCATGATAGATGGATTCTCCGGTTACAATCAAATCTCCGTTCTGCCTGAGGACAGGGAAAAGACAACGTTCACCACTCCATGGGGCACATTCATGTATGCTAAGATGCCGTTTGGATTAATGAATGTAGGGGCAACATTCCAGCGTGCCATGGATATAGCTTTCATCGGGGAAAAGGATGGATTTGTGGTCGTTTATCTGGATGACATCACAGTGTTTTCAAAGTCTGATAAGGAACACCGTCACCATCTCAGGAAGGTTTTCTCGAAATGGAGAAAGTTTGGCATTTCATTAAACCCCAAGAAATCTCTGTTCGCCATGCAGGAGGGAAAGCTACTAGGCCACATAGTATCAACAAAAGGAGTCAGAATTGACCCCAACAGAGTTGAGGCAATACAAGCCTTATCGATCTCAAGGTCCAAGAAGGAGGTCCAATCTTTCCTCGGTAAAATTAATTTTCTAAGGAGGTTTGTGCCTAACTTTGCTGAGGAGGTAAAGCTTATAACAACCATGCTGAAAAAGGAGAATGAAGTAAGGTGAACCCCTCAATCGCGACATTCCTTTGAACAAATCAAGAAGGCCCTGACTGAAGCTCCTGTACTTATCAGTCCTGACTACTCAAAGGATTTCCTTATTTTCTCCTTTGCCTCACCTGATACAGTGGCTGCCATTTTATTACAGGAAAACGACATTGGGCTAGAGAAGCCTATTGCCTATTTCAGCTGAGCATTGAGGGACGCCGAAGTCAAGTATGACGCTATGGAGAAGCAAGCTTATGCTCTAGTAAAAGCTCTCAAAGCTTTTAGAACCTACATCCTGCAGTCAAAGATCATCGCCTATGTCCCCTCGACTGCTGTTAAAGACATTCTTATTCAGCCTGACATAGATGGGAGAAGGAGTAAATGGATAGCCAAAATTCTGGAATTCGACCTGGAGATAAGGCCCACCAAATTGATCAAAGGCCAAGGTTTAGCCAAGCTGTTGGCTGAAGCAAACTGCCAAGCTCTGGGGGTAAGTTTCATAAATGAATGTTCAAGAATTCAGCAGGGTCGGCCGTCTGAAAGAGACCCTCAAAGGGATCCCCCATTAGCTCGATGTCCTTGGTATAAGGATGCCATATACTTTCTACAAGAGTTGCGGCCCCCAGACGGCCTGCAAAAGAACAGAGCAAGAGCTCTGAAGCTCAAGGTAGTCAGATACTGCCTAATTGATCAATTGTTATACTGGAAAGACCCCCTGGGGGTATTGTTAAGATGCTTGGACCCACAAGAGGCCGACAAGGCCATGGCCGAATTTCACAGCGGATTATGCGGAGGGCACCATTTCTGGAAAGCCACAGCCCACAAAATCCTCAGGGCTGGATACTACTGGCCTACTGTGTTCACTGATGTCTGCAAAGGGGTCAGAGCTTGTATCAAATGTCAAAAATTTGCGGGGAAGCAGCAACTCAGGTCTCTGTCGTTAAATCCAATGGTGGTTTCAGGGCCTTTCCAGCAGTGGGGCCTAGATTTCATTGGATAAATTCACCCTGCCTCCAGTGGGCAGCACAGGTGGATCCTGACTGCTACAGATTTCTTTACCAAGTGGATTGAAGCTATCCCCACCAGGAGTGCTTCCCACAAGGTAATCATTGGATTCTTGGAGGACCTCATCACAAGGTTCGGCTGCCCAAATAAGATTGTCACTGATAATGCAGCCGCTTTCGGGTCTGAACCACTAGCCAAGTTCTGTGAGCAGTTAGGGATCAAATTGATTCACTCTACTCCATATTATCCATAGGGAAACGGTCTAGCGGAATCCTCCAACAAAAGCTTGATAAGGATCATCAAAAGGTTGTTGGAAGACAACAAAAGGGCTTGGAATTCAAAGCTGAAATTCACCTTATGGGCTGATCGGGTGACTACAAAGAGATCTACAGGTCTCTCCCCTTTCCAGTTAGTCTACGGAGCCGAAGCTGTCTTCCCTTCTCAGCTGGCCCATCCTATAGCGAAATTCCTCCAGGATTATCAAGAAGAGCCCAATGACATGGTCAGAAGGATTCATCAGCTAGTGGAAGTCCATCAGGCTAGGGATCAGACAATAGACAGGATTCAGGACTATCAACGAAAGATCAAGCAGGTCTTCGATAAGAAGGCCAAGAAGGAGCGGTTCCAGATAGGAAACCTGGTGCTGAAATGGGATGCTCCTAAACAAGATAAGGGCAAACACAACAAATTTGAAGCCCTGTGGATTGGGCCTTTCAAAATCTCTGAAGTCTTTTCAAATAGCACATATCGGCTACAAGATTTGGAAGGCGAAGAAGTTTTTAGCAGCCCAGTAAATGGGCATTTTCTTAAAAAATGTTTTGTCTGAGCCTTCAGTGGCTCCTATGTTTTGTATATATTTTCCTTTTTGTTCTTTGCTTTCACTTTTATTGTTTCGGCTTAGTAAATGACTCCATAGCCCAATAGCAAGGCAGTGAAGCTGCAGAAGGAGTTCTTAGAGCATCGCAGGGATGACTCTATCCCCCGTGGAGCCTAATGTTAGCGACATTTCTTGTTTCGGGCCTAAGAGCGTTCAAGATCCACCAGTGGCGCGAAAAACGCTCGAACGCGACACATAGAAGAAGTCCTTTTCGGGTTTTAAACCAAGCGAGTGGGCATTTTGTTTCAGCGACAAAGATTCATCTTCGAAGCAGATCGACGATCGATGGGAAATCGCAATCAGCCGAGTCGCGTCAAGTATAGCGCAAAGGTTTTCAAAGAAGTGAGCAATCGGATCTCCTCAGAGGGTCAACCTTCGCTGACCATCGCATCTCGGAACTTCGCGAGGGGAGAATGCCCAAGTTCCACACTCTAACTCGCGAGGCTGCGAGCTGCGAAAGGCGCTAGTACTTAAGCGCTAGTCGGTGGTTACATGTAGAGGGTGCTGACAATACAAAAGGCTATACTTATTTCCCCCCTCGTGTCTTGGCACTTCATGAAAGGGGAGCACAAAGGCTCTACCTTCCAACTCGCGAGATTGCGAGTTGCGAGAGCCTTGGAGGTTGGGCCCACGGTCTTGGCACACGGTCACAGAGGAACATGCCCGAGGAAGGGTGCCAGCGCACACAACGTGATAAGGCCGGGCCCACAACACTGACAAGATAATCGGGGTCGTCCGATCTGAGTAGACACGTGGTGCGCGATTAGGCCGTTTCGGCGTTTCGCCCCTCGCGACTCCCAAATGCAAAGGGGAGCTCCGGTATTTTGCGATGCGTGAGGTGCCGATAGCATTCAGGGCCCAGGCCCACAGCAGCATGAGAAGGATTCTGAACCGTCAGATCTAGAAGAACGCGTGGCGCTAGATTAAGCCGTCTCGGCGTCTCGCTCATCGTGATTTCAAGAAGCAGGAATTAGCTCCCTCCATTCGAGAACGCCGAAAGCACTTTGGGAATAAGCACAGGGTCACAACCCATAGTCACATGGGAAAGAAAGGAGCTATGGTAAAGGGGTCTAAAGGTGTCGTATCCAGTCGCCGAGAGTATCGTCGCGATTTCCAGATGCCGCCAGAAGCGATTTCGCTCCTGATTTCCGCTTGAAGTAAATGAAGATGTGATCGGGTGGTTGAAACCTCCTTTCATTCAATAAGTTTGAGGTATGGAGGGTCCGACAAGTGGTCTTCTCGAAGGGGCGCTGTGTACCGATTTGTCCAGAGAGGCCATACCGAAGTCCTCGATTAGACAGAGAGGTCTGCACGCGCCATTTTGGCCTTTAATGTCTCAACTACTTCCCCTGCAGGAGCCATGTGCAGTTAAGGAGGCGTCTGACAGAGAAATCCCATCCGATTTTGGTTGAAGGGACACCGAGCTTTAGATGATCGCGCGCACCTCTGTGAGGCAAATTTTTTCCTGAGTATATAAACTCAGTCTTTGTAATTTGTAAGGTATCGATGGTTGAGCAGAGCTCCCGGTTGTAAAGTTTTAACGAAGCACTGATACTTTGGTTATATATGGACTTTTGAGACTTCTTGCCTTATGAATGCTAGTTTATTTTACGTCTTTGTTATACTATGTTAGAACAACTCGGAATTGGAGGATCCAGTCGAGTTGTAGCTGTTATAGGATGATGTATGTTGGATCACTGTAATAGTTACGATGTTTCTAATCAGTTCTTGTGTTTTTCCCAACGCTGAGTGACTTGGAATTGGAGGATCCAGTCAAGTCCCCTTTCAGTTTCTTGAGACCCTGAACCAAGAGGATCTTGCATTCAGAGTCTTTCCCCTGTAAACTGCTGGAAGCCTGTCGCCTAGAGCTATTTGTTCACCTTTCTTATCAAGTCTTCCTCCTGCTCACCTTTTTATCAACCTGCTGGCTGAAGTTAGGATTCTAGGCCTCCTTTGTTTTTTGCGTACCAGATACAGTCCCTGAGTTAGAGCGATGCCTCCTCGAGTCTTTATCTCCATTTGATCATCCCTTTATAAATAAATCATGACATTAAACTGATGGGTGTTGGGCTCTGCTCCTGCAAGCAATCCAGGAGTGACTTCTGATGCTAACACACCCATCGTGATGCTTGATTAAGTCCTAGCCGTCAAATTAAATAATGAAAGGATGAGTGTAAGGATCAAAATTTGACCATTGATTTGTTTTCGTGAAATAAACCATCCGATCTGATTTGAAGGTTTGAAAAGTTGAAATCTTGAAGTTTTGAAGGGAGAAGTTCCGTCATTCGTCCATCTCATCAGAATATTGAATCGTGACCGTTGATTTGATAAGCACTCAAGCACTCGTTTGGCCTAGCGTTTGGTCACCGCCGTTGGTCATATGATATAAGAGATTTAAATGAAAATATAATACATTGCTGTAATTGGTAAGCCCGTGGTTCTGTAACGCTCGGTCACATGTAATGGTTTGAAGGAAGCGCTTCCATAGAATTTGGTTTCTGTGAAAATAACAGAGATTTGAGATCGAGTTTAAAGGATGAAATTGATCCATATGTGATCAA
>WSFP011362202.1:0-32947 GCA_009831015.1 Picea engelmannii
TATATCTGTGTTTATGGTTGCATATCTGATACATTTATGTTATATTATTGAATATCTGCAATATATATGTGCATTTATTTATTATATCTCCGGTCTCATTTCATGCCGAAAATAATCCGGATCAACCTCCTTCCCTTTCTTTTCTCAAAGAACAAATGTTGGGCTATCATAAATATATCACCTGCAAGTTACCTAATGTTAGTGCTTTATTACATAGGACAAGCTACAAGAAACTTCTTGTTTTCATACACACTTTCAATTTCAATAGATATATCCACCACCATGTTTTCTAAACTTCCTTAACCCATAGAAAGGCTTATCCATACCCCATTTTGGTAGTATATTATCCTCATGATCGATTGACATTGAATACCAATTCACCCTCTTACTTAAGTGAAACACATCCTTTACCAATGCTTGTCTAAATATTTTCCATTCTTCTACTTTCCTACCATCAAGATATAATTCTTCCCATTTTTTTACAACTTGTTGTCAACATATTTTCATCGAATGGTTGATATACATTATCAAAGTAAAAACATCCTTATTTTTTTAGGTTTCTCCTCAGATCTTTAGAAATAATGTATACTTCCTTTTGTAACCTAGGTCTACATCTCCTGCCTCTCCTCTCTTTTTCCCTATGCCTTCATCAATTTTTCCTTTTTTCTGGTTGGTTAGGTCAGTTTCCCACTACTCAGTGTCTTGGCCCTTATTCGTTTTTGAGTCTTCACGCATTTTCGTTTCTATTTTTATAGAAGAATAAAATACATGTCATATTTGTTTCAGAATGCTTGTCATCGCGTGCACCATTGATTAAGCTCACCGCAGGTCTACCAAGACTTTTCTATGCACAGTAAATGCTCGTGCACACGATGCAACAATCAAGAGCAACAAATTTTAGGCTCAGACTGTGGGAACAAATAGGTTAATTTTCGGCGGTGAAGATCCATCAAGTCAAATAAATCAATTACTCTCGTCCATTCAGGTTCTAGAATCACACGAGTTTTAATATAAATTTCGAAGTACTGAGTTCCCAAAGGCCCGAAGCCTTCGAAGGGCCGAAGTCCCGAGAAACTGACATGTCGCTTCGGTGATTTTCCTTTGGGAGTTTTCCGAGCATAACATTCATAAACTCCCGAACTCTCGAAGCCCTAATTTCTGAAGAAAATCTGGACCGTTCATCGGTCACGACATGCGATAGCAGATCACTCAGTTCATGGATTTTCCTCTGGGAGATTTTCGTGTTTTACATTGGAAAGCCTCGAAGATCCAAAGACTCGAAGTAAATATAGACCATCCATCAGAGGGGACACATGTCAACATATATTTCACTTCGGGGATTTTCCTCCAGGATATTTTCATGTTTCACATTCGAAAGTCCCTAAGAGCCAAATGCCGAAGACCCGGAGAGATGAAGTCCCGAAGCACATAGAAACTAGAAGTCTAGACACGTGGCACACTCATGAGTCATGACACGTGGAACTCATCCCAGGTCATTTGGTTGTGTAATTCTCTCATTTCCACGTGACACGTGTCACCTTTCTGTCCAGGACACATCAGAATCCGTGATGACATACGACGTTAGGCCACCATGTCACTTCAACGATTTTCCTTCGGGAGATTTCCAAGTCTAACATTTGAAACTCCCAAAGCCTACATTTTTGAAGAGAATATGCACCGTTCATCCATTAGGACATGTGGTGACAAAGAATTTCCTCTGAGAGATCTTTCATGTTTCGCATTCTAAAATCCTAAAGTCTTGAAGCCCAAACTCCCAAAGTAAGTGCGGATTGTTGATCTCAAATCAAATTGAACCATTGATCCTTACAATGAGTGAATGCCACCTAGATATCAGAGCATAATAATATCGATGACCATACTTCATTGCGGGAATGAAAACCGCCCAAATGTTAATTTTCTATAGCGGTCCCACAATTTAAACCATGGTATTTTTGGAAGGGTACATGGCAGCTTGTGGTGGATTGCAGGCCCAAAGGCAGTCTAGATCCAAACCACCCTCAACATCTCCCGCAATCATGTGCTTGAATGACATCATATCACTACATCATTTCCCCTCATCCTACTCACTACTCTCACTCCTCTCACTGCCCGACACTTGTTCTCTGTTAACCCCCACGCTGATCTCCATTGGCAGTGGCCCACCTTTCCAGATCAACGGTCCTTTTCGCAGCTCAAACCCCCCCGACCATTCTACCTTTAATGGTGGGGGGGGGGTCCAAGCAATAATTTTTCTCATCGTGGGCCCTACCTAACATGGCGGCTCCTCAATAAAGAAGACCCCCCCTTCTCTAATATTCTTACCACCTATCCCCCCCTCTGATCTCCTCCCAGGTTGTTTTTCAATACCAACCTCTCTCACCTTTCGCCACCTATTCTCCACTCACCCCCCAACCTATCTACTACTCCTCTCCCTACGTGCCACTTGTATCCTTCACTACACGTCTCCAACTCCATACTCTCGATACCTCCATCGTGTTCACACCTCCTCTCACTTTGACATCTGTCTTCACACGTCATATACCCTCGCGTCCATTCATCCCGTCTCTCGATTGGATGCTCGCCTCCACGTATCCCCTCATTCCCGATGGGCCGACAACCATTCCAATGAAGCTATTTCAAAGGTACAGATGGAATCTGACAGGGTCAATACAGATTTCTCTTGGCTTTTGAAAGCTCATGCATAGAAAGAGAGTTAAATCTTAGTGAAAGGTCTACGCAGATCAGTCTAAAAAACACTTCAACAAACTTTTCTCATGCAGTTGGTCATCTCCAGTGGCCTCCATCAGATCGCAAACATGCTGTCATTCAACAAAAAGATCTTCTCTGTGACTCTAAGGCCTATCTTCGGCCACTCAGTTCCTCCAGTACATGCATCAGTTCTATCACAGAGACAATAGTAGTTTCATTTGATTAAGCCCAACATTTTCTTAGATTAGATGCAAGAGTGGTCTTCTGTGTGTAATAAGAACCACTCTTGCTGATTAAGTCTAGTGTCTTATTGAAGTTAATTATTTTATTTATGAACAGTTCCCTAAATTGAGGTTTTAGTTCCCTAAGGATGAGAGCCTCTACAACTCTTTTAAATAGTTAGATTTTGGATATTGTAAGGGTCAGATTTTTGGGGAAAGAACAACAATACAACATATTGGTTGGACCCATTTTATGTGTGGATTAAATCTCTCCACATGGTGAACATACTCTTGATGAAAATGTTTCATTCAACTCTTCATGTGTTTTCATTCTTATCTTGAATACAATTTTTTGATTTGTGCAAAGTACATTTCATTTCCTTTCAGCTATTGTATGACTTATTTTTACTGATATGCAACCTGTCAAACAACTAATGCTTTAGTGAAGATTTGTTTTCTACAACCTGTGGGAGTTATTGTGTTTTGATATATGTTTGATGTCTTGAAATGATATTTTAAGTATTGAACTTCTTGCAGAAGATTTTCATTGAATAGTTTGTTGTTTCCCTCTGTTTTATATTATTTCACTGGTTTTCCATTAGTGTGCCATCAGCCAAGGAGGGCCCTCATCCATATCGTTCTGCCAACCCAACCTTGCCTTTGTCTTGATAGAATAACCCTCTGACCAACCAACAAAAGAGTTAAAAATAACAAATCATTCTAAACTGATAGGTGGCCTAACTTTTCCCTTTAGTAGTCAGGTGCAGACCTTAGGACCAACATCTTCTGGCGCAGTTGTCGGGGAATAGAGTAATGGAATATATTTCCCTGGGATAACGATAATGATCAGATCTGATCTTTGATGGTGAACAAAGACCAGACACATTCAGACTGCATATCATTCACCCGATGAATCCATGGTTAAAGAATCCAGTGGCAACTCCACAATTTTAAGAAGTCATAGTTTCAGATGGAATCCATCTTGTCTCGGAGCTTTGCTCCTTTAAATTTATCTGTTGTTCCTTGTTTTCCAAATGTTGTTCCTATTATAGATGACTGGGATGATTTTTTGCCCAGATTTAGAGACATAGAGATAACAACCCTACTGAGCATTTGCTTGAGTTTCATGAACTCATGCATAAGTGGGGAATACATCATGAGGATGTACTCATGGATAATTTTAAGAATGAAAATTTATATTAAAATGTAGACACTTGGGCTAATCTTACTAGTCCTTAATATGCAAGATGTAAGCTATTTGGCGATAATTTTTTTTTTTTCAAATTCCTAAGGATTTTATATAGTTTCTATAATTTTTTGGCGATTTTTAAGGTAAAATAATTTTATTCTATGGAATTTGGGTGAATTGTTCTAAAATAAAATGGAAATTAGCGAATATTGTTTTGGGAAAAAACATGGAAAATTAGCTCATTTGTGAAATTTAGCCCCTAAAATCATCTATGGATGTAATAATGAAGATGTTCATGTACTCATTAGAGGGAGATGCTCGTGAGTGGTATCGATCCTTTCTCCCTGCTAGCATCTCTTCCCTGGAACAATTCCATGCTGCATTCAGTAAGCATTGTAAAAGGTTTTTCCCAACTGATTTACTTTTTGAGAACTGCTGTGAAGAATTTGAATCTCATATTCGAGAGTCACTTATTAGTTCTTCTAGTAGTGAAAGTAAAGGGGACTTTTCCGTTGAGGAAGATCGAGTTACATATGAGTCTTCTCCTGATCCTTTTATTCAAAAGGATGATGTTGGGAATTACATTAATGATGAAATTGATGATAACAAGGCTTTGGATACATCTTGCATTATTCTAGGTGACTCAGATAGTCGTTGTTATGATACATCTGTTGTTCTATGTTCTCATAAATATTTGATTAACTGTGAGGAAAGTGATGTTAAAGGTCACGAGCCTGTTTTTCCCCTTCCTTCTGAAATTGTTGAGCAACAAGAAATCTATAAGTCTGAAGATGACATTCTGGATCTAGAACAATGACAAACCAACAATGTATGAGACATACCCATTCATTTCAAACAACAAGATGAGAAATGTCAAGGTTGTTTTGCTGCCCTTTATGGTTGTGAATCACATGAATTTCATGAGTTGTTTCAATGAGGACAGGAGCAACTCAATATTGTTTATAATGCAGATCTCACACAACCACAAATTTGTCCTCTCAACCAATTGGAGGATTTTCATGAGTTTCAAGATTCAATAGCGAGATGGATGGATTATTATTTTTCCAGAATCTCAAAGGATGAAAGTTTTACCATGACCATCATTTGAAATTGTAAGTACCAGATGCCTGCCAACTTTTTGTCGCGTTTGATATATCCTCTTTGGATTATTCTAAACAGTGATCTATACATAGTTATGATTCTTAGTCAAATGTTTTCTTGGTTTCATTGGAAGTGGAATTACACATGATTTTCAGCTGAATAGAGTAGGTTATTAGGAGAATAAGCTTGTAGTTCGAGAATTTAATTTTTAGTTCGCAGATTGTTTTTCAGTATGTTGGTTTTCAGTACCCTATTTGAATAAGAGACTCCATAGCCCAAAAAAGGCATGGGGGTTTAGTTTCATTTACAAGTTTTAGTAAAGACTCCATAGCCCAATGCAGGCACTAGGGCGTAGTCTTGGTTTTTAATTCAATAAAATGCATGGATGAGGGACAGTAACAGATATGCAGGGCTAACAGACAGAAACAAGGGTAAGTGATGAAAGGTAAGAGAAGTTATCTAATCTCAAGGCACTGCTCTACAGTTCTTAGCACCTCACAGGGATGGGATATCCCCAGTTGGAGCCAATTTTGTAACCTAGGTCTGCATCCCCTACCTCTCCTCTCTTTTTCCCTATGCCTTCATCAATTTTTCCTTTTTTCTAGTTGGTTAAGTTAGTTTCCCAGTACTGAGAGTCTTGGCCCTTATTCGTTTTTGAGTATTCGCGCCATTTTGTTTCTATTTTTTCGGAAGGATAAAATACATGTCATATTTTCTTCAGAATGTTTGTCATCACGTACACCATTGATTGAGATCACCCCCGGTCTACCAAGCCTTTTCTATGCACAGGAAATTCCCTTGTGCATGATGCAACAATCCAGAGAAGAAAATTTCGAGCTCATACTGTGGGAATGGAAAGGTTAATTTTCGACGACGGAGATCCATCAGGTCAAATAGATGACGACTCTCGTCCATTCAGGTTCCAAAATCGTGTGGGTTTTAATATCAAGTTTGAAGTATTGAGTTCCCCAAGACCTGAAGCCTATGAAGAGATGAAGAGTTGAAGTCATAAGAACCTGACATGTTGCTTCGACGATTTTCCTTAGATATTTTTTTGAGCATAACATTCATAAACTCCCAAACTCCTGAAGCTCGGATTTCCAAAGAAAATTTGGACCGTTTGTCGGTCACGACACAAAACAACATATCACTCACTTTGGGGATTTTCCTTCGAGATATTTTCATGTTTCACATTCGAAAGTCCTGAAGAGCTAAAGACCCGAAGTCCTGAAGTAAATATAGACCATCCATCAGAGGGGACATGTGGCAACAAATCTTTCACTTCGGGGATTTTCCTCCGGGAGAATTTCATGTTTCACATTCGAAAGTGCCGAAGAGCAGAATGCCAAAGACCCAGAGAGCCGAAGTCTCGAAGCACGTAACAACCAACAGTTGAGAAATGTGGCACACTCATGAGTCATGACATGTGGAATTCATCCCAGGTCATTTGGTTGTGTCATTCACCCATTTCCACGTGACATGTGTCACCATTATGTCTAGGGCACATCAACAACCGTGACATCATATGACGTTAGGCCACCACGTCACTTGAACGATTTTTCTCCAGAAGATTTCCAAGTCTAACATTTGAATCTCTCGAAGCCTGAATTTCCAAAGAGAATCTGGACTGTTCATCCATTAGGACACGTGATGATAGATCATTCACTTCGAAGGATTTCCTTTGAGAGATATTTCATGTTTCACATTCTAAACTCTAGAAGTCCCGAAGCCTGGACTCCCGAAGTAAGCGCGGACCGTTGATATCAAATCAACCTGAACCATTGATCCTTACAATGAGCGAATGTCACCCAGATCTCAGAGCGTAATCATATTGACAACACTTCATTGCGGGAACACAAAACACCAGATGATAATTTTCTAGAGCAGTCCCACAATTTAAACCATGGTAGTTTTGGAAGGGTAAGTGGCAGATTGTGGTGGATTGCGGGCCCAAAGGTAGTCTGGATCCAAACTACCCTCAACATATCCTGCAATCATGTGCTTGAATAACATCAGATCATCGCATCACCTCCCCTCATCCTACTCACTAATCTCACTCCTCTCACTGCTCGATACTTGTCCTCCGTTAACCCCCACATTGATCTCCATCGACTTTGGCCCACCTTTCCAGATCAACAATCCTTGTTGCAGCTCGGACCCCCCCAACCATTCTACCTTTAACGGTGGGGGGGGGGGGGTCTGAGCAAGTGATTTTCTCATCGCGGGCCCTACCTAACATGGTGGATCCTCAAGAAATCATACCTCCCCTTCTCTAATTTGCTTACCACCTATGCCCCCTCCGAGCTCCTCCTGGGTTGTTTTTCAATACCTCCCTCTCTCGCCTTTAGCCACCTATTCTCCACTCACCTCCAAACCTATCTACTCCTCCTCTCCATATGTGCCACCTGTATCCTTCACTACATGTCGCAAACTCCATACTCTCGATACCTCTATCATGTTCACACCTCCTCTCAGTTTTACATCTGTCTTCACATGTCATCTAACCTCGCGTCCATTCATCCCATCTCCCGATTGGATGCTCGCCTCCATGTCTCCCCTCGTGCTCGATGGGATGACAACCATTCCAGCAAAGCTATTTCATAGGTATAGATGGAATCTGATGGGGTCAATACAAATTGTGCTTGGCTTTCGAAAGATCAGGCATAGACAAAGAGTTAAGTCTTAGTCATAGGTCTACGCAGATCAGTCTTAGAAACACTTCATCAAACTCTGCTCATGCAACTGGTCATCTCTAGTGGCCTCCAACAGCTCATAGACATGCCATCGTTCAACACAGATCTCTTCTCTATCGCTCCAAGGCCTATCTTTGGCCACTCAGTTCCTCCAACACATGCATTAGTTCTGTCACAGAGACAATAGTAGTTTCATTTGATTAAGCCCATCATTTTCCTAGATTAGATGCAAGAGTGGTCTTCTATGTGTAATAAGAACCACTCTTTCTGATTAAGTCTGGTGTCTTAGTGAAGTTAATTATTTGATTTACGAACAATTCCGTAAATTGTGGTCTCATTCCCCTAAGGACGAGAGCCTCTGTAGCTCTTTTAAATAGTTAGTTTTTGGATATTGTAAGGGTCAGATTTTTGCGGAAAGAACAACAATACAACAGATTGTTTGGACCCGTTTTATGCATGGTTTAAAGCTCTCTACCTGGTGAACATACTCTTTATGACAATGTTTCGTTCAACTCTTCATGTGTTTTCATTCTTATCTTGAATATAGTTTTTTGATTTGTGCAATGTACATTTCATTTCCTTTCATCTATTGTACAACTTATTTTTACTAATATGCAACCTGTCAAACAACTAATTCTTTGGTGAATATTTGTTTTCTAAAACCTGTGGGAGTTATTGTGTTTTGATACATGTTTGATGTCTTGAAATGATATTTTAAGAATTGAACTTCTTGCAACAGATTATTCATTGAGTAGTTTGTTGTCTCCCTCTATTTTATATTATTTCATTGATCTGTCATTACTGTGCCATCAGCCAAGGAGGGCCCTCATCCATATCGTTCTGCCCACCCAACCTTGCCTTTTTCTTGATAGAATAACCCTCTGACCAACCAAAAAAAGAGTTAAAAGAAGCAATCATTCTAAACTGATAGGTGGCCTAGCTTTTCCCTTTAGCAATCAAGTGCATGCAGACCTTAGGAACAACACTTCCCTTCCTCCTATCCATGGGTGAAAACCTAAAATTTACCTCCCTACCATTACCAATCCTTTAGCCAAGGAAGTGTCAAACAAAAGGAAAGGAGGTCACTAAATCTTTCCAAAAAATAGATCCATTTAGGTGTCTCTTTATAGGATCTCTTACCCGGTATTCAATAAATTGAGGATCTATATTTATTTTTCATCATAATTGACTAATGATAACCCTTTGTAGAAATAAACCTCTAAAGGTTTTTCTTCTTCTAGATTTTTGATAAACAAATGTGGGATTTTGAGCCCTCATACCCCTTTAGACTTTGGTCTCTATAGTGTCTTTCCATTTCACTAAGGGATCCTTTTTTTTTCTCTTCCCTTCCCCCAAAAAATTGAATCATATTTCCCTTATTCCATTGATGGTACATTGTGGAATGAGCGCCATTGATATCTAATAAATATAGATTTCTTCCCAGACTGATTTGGCCAAGATGAATCTTCCTCTTGGAGGAATCCATTTATTGCACCATGTCTTGATTCTTGATTCCACCTTATGAGTGATTCATTTCTAGTATTTTATACCATATGCATGAGGCTTTAGATTATACCCCAAATATTTAATGCCCTCATCAAAGGGATAATTTTTTTATGGTAACTCTATCATAATGACATACTCATGCCATGGGGCTACTTGGTTCAAAGATATTGATTATTTTTGGGAATTTATTATCATTCCTATGATAGTTCCAAATAGCTTGAGAGCATGCTCATATGAATTTACTTAAAATATAGTTCCATTGCCAAAAATAATTTCATCATATATAAATAGGAGATAAGTTAAATATACATGTTTGTGTACCTTTTAAATGAGCTATGTCTCTACTAGTCCCTTTTCGCACAAGGAGGAAGAGTAGGAGAGAAATGGGGCATCCTTTTCTCAGTCCTATAGAGGAAGTGAATAAACTTGAAAATGAACCATATGGGGAATCATTTTCTCGTTCCTATAGAGGAAGTGAAGAAATTTGAAGATGAACCATTTACTAGTACAACAAAAGAGACCGGGAAAGGAAGGCTTGAATACAATTTCTGAAGGGAAGCATAAAACCTACATGAAAAAGTGGAAGTCTTAAGTAAAATTTGCTTACTTTTTCATATGCTTTAAAAATTTCCAATTTGATGATGAAGGATGGGATATTTTTGTCTTGATGGGGTGCATGGTATTTTGGGTAATCCCAACAACATCATGCATTTACCTTCCTCTTAGAAAACAAAATTATTCTCTAGAGATATATTATGTTGTTAAGTAAGTAGCTAGATAAACATGAAAATGAACCAATTGAGTAGTACCATGCCAAAATATAGAAAAATAGTGAATAAAAGAGGAGTATCTTCAAGGGGACAACCTCCTTTTACAAGATAAGGTTATAACTCAAGTGAGTCTTCTTGATGAATTTTACAAAGAGGGATAGAAAATAATAATAATAAGATAACATATTTATATTTGATTTAATGATACTGAATGTGGATTATGGTTAGGGGATTAGCATGCCCCTCCCCTTCAAATAAGAAATTCCCTCAATGTTTATCAATTGTGTATGCTTCTTTATGAATAACTCATTTTCTCAAGTCATATATTTTGTTGGTAGGTTTTTCCACTTGACGAGGAACTCAATAATTGCTTGGGTATTTAGTCTCTTGATCCATATTTCAATGATTATTCCTATTATTTTTGTGATTTTTCCTTCTTCATGAATCTCTAGAAAAATGGTTTGAGTTGGGATCTTGTCATTGATTAACTTATTTAAACAATAAAAATGGAAGGCTATATGTACATGAGACAAAGGAAAATCTAATCGGTAATCTATATTTCCAATCCTCTTAAGCACCTTATAGATACCATGGTATGTGGGTGATAATAAATTCTCCTGATTTTGTTACTTGAGGGACATTGTTTTCCTTTTTGCAACCTAAAAAATACCAAATCCCCCATTTTCAAGGGTCTTTCACTATGATGTTGATTTGCTTATTATTTCATCTTGTTTTGTGTTATGGATAGGTTTTTTGTTAATAGCCACAAAACCTCTTGTTGGTGTTGGATGTGATCCTCCACTACTTGAACCTTACATTTCCTTTCCAATGGTGATGTAACATATAGAGTATGATACCCATAAAGTTCCATAAATAGGGACATTTTGGATGATGTATGGAAGGAATTTTTGTACCACAATTCTAGAAAAGTTAATCACCTAACTCATTATGATTATTTATAAAATCAAAAGTGATGGAGATAACCTTCTAGACATTTATTCACAATCCCGGTTTTCCCATAATATTGTGGATGATAAGCAGAGTTGTGAGCCAGTTGAATATCTAAACAAGAAAACAAGTTAGTCTAAAAAATACTAGTGAAAATTGGATCTTAGTCACTTAATATAATCTATGGGTTTCCATGTATCTTTTGAACCATTTCGTGAATGATGTGACTGCTATAATTTCTTTAAAAGGAAGAGAAAATGAAAAAAAATGGTCATACTCTATGATTCAATCCATTGCCATCATGATGACATTCTTTCCTTCACAATTTGGGAGACTTATGATAAAAATTGTTGAGACCTCTTCCTAGTGTTGACTTGGTATGACTAATGGTTATAAAAAAATGAGCTCTTGATTGTCACTCCTTGCTTCTATTGGAAAACCAAACACTTCATCACAAAAATTTTAACATTAGTTTTAATACTTTCCTATAAAAATTCCTTTTTGATCTTGTGATAAGTTTTCAAAATTTCTTAGTGTCCACCTATAGGAGAAGTGTGTAGTTCCTAAAGGACCTTCTGTTTGAGTTGGATTTATTACATAAATATGTGACCCTTATACCATAATGAACCATTATTCCACATAAATTTATCTAATGCACCAAGGTCCCACTCTAGTTGTTGAATGAGCTGCCATGTATTCTAGTCATGTTTCCATTCTATCCTTTCATCTTTCACCAATCAAGTTAAAGAATAAAAGTAGTACAAATTAAGGCTTCAATGCTCTCTTTTTCCCTTGAAAGTGCATATGCCACCATGGTATATTTTCCTTTTTTTTTTAAGATAATTTTAAAGTCACAAGATAAAATATTTGTGATCTATTTTTGTTTCTTTTCTAAAGACAATCATTCACAAGAAGTACTTCAAAATATTGTGATCTATGTTTAATTGCATGTAATATGAAAACCCCCTTTTACAAGATACTTTTACAAGATATAGTTTCACAAGAAAATGTGATTATTCAAAAGAGTCTTTGATGTGTATGTGTGTGCATATATATATAAAATAATAATAATAATCTAAGATAATTATAATTAATGTAATGATAATAAATGAGAATTATTGTTAAGGGAAAATCAAATGACAATATATCCTTAAGATGAACTTCTATAAACTTTGATATGATTTGATGGATTGCGTTACATGATACTATAGGTCTAAATTCACATAATGTGGGGGATTCCATCTTAAAGGATGACTACTAGGAAATTAAACTTGATATCTCCTAAAATAACATAATTTCTACTTGATTCTTCCATTTATCTAATAATATCATTCTCTAAATGTTCATAAAAGCCATTGAAGAAATCATTTGGCTAACCATTCAAGCCTAGGTTCTTGTCCCTTCGGAAAGAGTGTATTATTTCTTTTATCTCTTTCATGGATATTTCCTCCATGAATTCAATATTTTTTTCATTATTTATGAAACTTGGAAGATAGGAGGTAATGTTCATAATTTATGAATATTAGTTTTAATACCTTCTTGAAAAAATTCCTTCTTGATTTTGTGATAAGTTTTAGAAAGTTTGAGGTGTCCACCTATAAGAGAATTGTGTAGTTCAGAAAGGACCTTGTGTTTGAGTTGGGATTTATTACATAAATATAGGTGACCCTTATACCAAAGTGAACCATTATTCCATACAAATTTATCTGATGCACCATGGTCCTACTCTAGTTGTTGAATGAGCTGCCTTGTATTTTAGTCTTGTTGACATTTTAGTCTTGTTGATATATATATATATATATATATAAAGCAATAATAATAAGCCGAGATAACTATAATTAATTTAATGATAATAAATGAGGGTTATTGTTAAGGGAAAAGAAAATGACAATATATCCTTAATATGAACTTCTATAAACTTTGATATGATTTGATGAATTGCGTTACATAATACTATAGGTGTAAATTCACATAATGTGGGGGATTCCTTCTTAGGGATGACTACTAGGAAATTAAACTTGATATCTCCTGAAATAACATCATTTCTACTTGATTCTTCCATATATATAATAATATCATTCTCTAAACGTTCATAAAAACCATTGAAGAAATCATTTGGATAACCATTCAAGCCTAGGTTCTTGTCCCTTTGGAAGGAGTGTATTATTTCTTTTATCTATTTCATGGATATTTCCTCCATGAATTCAATATTTTGTTCATTATTTATGAAACATGGAAGATAGGAGGTAATGTTCATAATTTATGAACATTAGTTTTAGTTTTAATACCTTTTTGGAAAAATTCATTCTTGATCTTGTGATAAGTTTTAGAAAGTTTGAAGTGTCCACTTATAAGAGAATTGTGTAGTTCAGAAAGGACCTTGTGTTTGAGTTGGGATTTATTACATAAATATAGGTGACCCTTATACCAAAGTGAACCATTATTCCACACAAATTTATCTGATGCACCATGGTCCTACTCTAGTTGTTGAATGAGCTACCTTGTATTTTGGTCTTGTTGCCATTCTATCTTGGCTTCTTTCACCCAATCAACTTATGGTATAAAAATAACACAAAGTAAGGACTCAATGATATATTCTTTCCTTAAAAGTGCATACACCACCACATTCTCTTTTCCTTTTTTAAGATAATTTAAAAGTCATAAGCTAACATATTTGTAATCCATTTTTGTTGCTTTCTAAATATAGTCATTGTTCCAAGAAGTGCTCTATAATATAATGATATGGTTTTAGTTGCCCGTAGGATGGAAACCTCCTCTTACAAGATATAATTTCACGAGAGAAAGTGATCATTCTAAAGACTCTCCTTGAGACACAAACATACACACACTTGGAGACATAGAGGGCTAGAAAGCAATAATAATAAGTCAACATAACTATAATTAATGTAGTGATAGCAAATAAGGGTTATGGTTAAGGGTTAAAAAATGACAATATATTATTAAGATTCACTTCTATATTATTTGATGAATTGTGTTACATGATGCTATAGGTCAAAATTCATTTAATGTGGGGCAATCCTTCTTAGGGGTGAATGCTACACAAGTAACCATGATATCTCCTAAAATAACATCATTTCTCCTTGATTCTTCTACTGATTTAATAACATTATTCCCTAAAATTTCATAAAAACCATTGAATAAATTATTTGTCTAACCATTCAAACCTAAGCTCTTCTCCCTTTGGAATGAGTGCATTTATTCTTTTATCTCTTTCATACTCTATGAATTTAATATTTTATTTATGATTTATGAAACATGGAAGATAGGAGGTAATTTTTATAGGTTCAAAAACATTGACCCCAAAAATATCTTGATATAGTTCCTCAAAATTCCTCACATTTGTATTTACAATATTCTTATGACTAGACATCATTTCTCCATTATCATTTCTAATTAGCTTAATAGTTGATTAATTCTTCCTCATTTAATTTAATTATGGAAAAACTGAGTGTTTTCATTCCCCCATTTTAGCTAAATCACCCTTCTCTTCTATCTCTAATTATCCTCCTCCCATTTTAGGATGTTACTCTTCCACTTCTCCAACTCTTATAGCTCTACCTATTCTTCATCTAAGAAGAAGCCTCTTCTACTTTCCTTGTAGATATTTTCAATCTTCAATTCAATAGCTTATATAACCTCCTTATATTCATTTACTTTACCATTTATCTAATCTTGAGTCAATTTCTTAATGTTTACAAGGTTATCTTGAAATTGTTTCATTTTTTACTCTCCATCCTCAACATACTGTTTTGAATCCCTAGTTACTAGATCTCTATACTCTTCATTACCAATCTTCATTACCAACCCATAAGGGGTTGGATTTTTCTAGAGTACGGGGTTTCTTTCCTCTTGGCCATATGAAGTAAAATTGGCTCTATGGTATGAATAAACCCATATAATTATCCAAGATCTAACCCTTTTTTCTTCTTCAAATAGTTGTTTTGAGATCATAAACCTGTCTAACCTTTCAACAATTCCTTCCTCTCCTTTCCTGTTATTTCTCCATGTAGGAGTTACTTCTATTGGTTTATCATTAAGGAGTGCTTTCTCCTCCAATTTGTGAGTGAAATAATATATCAATTGGTCATCTCTTCCCTCCTCTCCCCATTTTGCCTCTCTATTTTTTTCAAAGTTCTGATATCCACCATATTTCTCCATGTAGGATTTACTTCTATTGGTTTATCATTAAGGAGTGCTTTCTCCGTCAATTTGTGAGTGAAATAATATATCAATGGGTCATCTCTTCCCTCCTCTCCCCATATCGCCTCTCTATTTTTTTCAAAGTTCCAATATCCACCATAGATCAAAGTCCTTTTAAAAGATATTTTTATCCAAAAAAATATTCCCAATACTCCTTCCTTTGGAGGAATGGACCATAAATGTTAAGATCAATAAAAATCATTCTAAATTCTATAGAGTAGAATGATTATATATAGTCGAATTTAAAATAGAAGAACCCATGAATTCTATATATATTTTTTCCAATTACGAATCCCCCAATCTCCTCATAGCTCCTAGAGTTTCAAAATTACATAATGAGAATAAGTGATTTAAAATCCTCTTAAACTCATATACACTTGTCATATATTCTTTAAATATAACAACATCAAGATCATAATTATATACTACCCTCCTAATGGATCTTTTCTTGTGGGGAGATTCAAAATACTAAATGTTCAAGGATAACAAAATGATTTGTTGCTTCTTATAGAGGCAACAAATAAATATAATATGAAATTATTAAATAAATTATACCATTAAGGAAATAAGCAAATCAATTGGGACATGGGTTCTAATATATGTGGTCTTGGTAGGGTTCCCTAAATGAAGGAAAAAAACATAGAATTTCAATGCATGCAGTGAATAAAATTGAAGGTTAAAATTTGAAAAAATGAATGGGTGCTGGGTCATAGGGAAGACATCCTTAAAATTGAAGGTTAAAATTTGAAAAAATGAATGGGTGCTTGGTCATAGGGAAGACATCCTTGGTCTTTCAAGAGATAAAACTCTACTATTTTGAGGGTTGGTTATGTGTTTTAATAGTTGATCAATACGATAAAGAAGCATAAAATTACATTACAAACAAGTTTCCCAAGAACAATACACAAACACTACATATGTTGTTGACGCTTGGACATCACACTTGGTTTTTTCTATTGAACAAATTGCCACAATTGTCATTGTTATTTTACGACAATTTTTTTTTAAGTTGTATTTTTTTCTTTTCTCATTTTTCCTTTTCCTTTTTTGATTGTGGTTGGATTTTTCTTTTATGCTATAGTTATTAGGTGTTGTTGTGCTAAGATTTGTGTTGAATATTTTTTTTTATGTTATATTTATTATGGGTTCTTGGTGGAGAAGATAATCTATAATGATAAAAACCATTATAAAATTCCACAAAATATGGATATCCAATTGTAACTTTACACATAACTTTTTTTTCCAGGTTATAAAGCTTGGGGGAAATCCACAAGTACTTCCCCTTGTTTTGATGATGGTACCCAAGCTAAATCCTAGAATCATTAGGGTACAAGGCCGTTCAACAACAAGGCTCGAAGCCATTACAACAATATACTCACTATGAGCTCAACATGTCACTTACATGGGAATTGAACCTAAGTAAGGAGGATACCAATCATTCCTCCCAACCACCCAAGCTAAACTCATTTGGCAACTTTATACATACCTACACAACACTTCCAATTTTTTTAATTTTTGAAACAAAAGAAAATAAAAGAAATTTATCTCAGAATAATTCTAACAATATGTTAAGAAAAGATGTTACCCCTATAACCATCACCATAACCACTACCATAACCACATTTTTTTAACATAAACTTTATAGACCCATATTTTCCCATAAAAACTTTATATACATATAAACATCTCTAATCTAATCTAATGAATAAAAATAAGCATAACCCTATATAATTGGAATGTGATTATTCTTTGCCCACTTTAACTACACATGGTTTTATTCCATTCCTAATGTTTGGATGTGTTTAAAAATCAGATTTGTTTGGATGTGTTTAAAAATTAGTTTGATTTAATGGTAATCATCTATGGTGCAAATTTGGCTCAAAGCCATTACAATAATATACTCATTAAGAGCTCAACATGCCACTTGTGGGAATTGAACCTGAGTCTGGAGGATATTAATCATTCCTCCCAACTACCCGAAGTAAACCCAATTTCTCTGATCCTCTTAACAAATCCAAAATACTAAAATGTTAACACCTCTAAAATTTAAATAATATAAATCACAAATATGCTAATAAATAGAAGAAGATATAATAATATGTTTTCTAATTTCAAATTGATTTGTTATATGTATATTTCTTTATTTTTCTTCCTTGGGAAAAAAATCGTATATTTCATTTGAGTTGAAAGAAAGATACATTCTCTAGATGTTTGAAGCATTGAGAAAGAATCATCCTTAGAGTTTCCTCTTTGAAGATAAAAAATAATATCAAACTAAAAAATATCAAATATTGTGAAGAAGTCTTATGCTTCTAAAAAAGATGATTTCCAAGGGGAATATATACTCACAAACTATTCAAGGAGTATCAAAAATAAAATATAGATTTTTCATTAATGCTACAAGAAGCATAGATATATAAAATCAACATAGATATAGAAAACATAATTTTTTTTTACTAGCGTAAAGAATAAAATCAACATTGCTAAAATAAGAACAAACTCTCGTGGGTGTCATAGTGAATTAGGGTGTTGGACAATCCAAAAGCATCGTGGATTGAAATAATTCATCATATTTGTGACACTAAGAGGGTTGAAGATGAAAATAAATTTATCTTAGAATGTATTGTGTACACCCACATTAGATAACAATTTCAAAACATTTGTTACAATAACGACCTTCCTAACCTTTTAACTCATCAAAACTTTGGTATTCTAGGAACACATCTCTTAAATATTTTTGAACACAAAAAAAATTCTATAGAAAAACAAGTAATTCCTTACCTTTCTTAAGGTCTGATAGGAAAATTTTTGTCTTAGTGGATGCTAACCATCATCATCATCATCATCACCATCATCAAATTGAAGGGTCATGTTTCATTTGTAAAAGTTAGAATCTTCATTTGAGGTAGTTTGACCATCTTCAAAACTATGGCTGTCACTACAGTCCTCATTCAAGGATGGAGAATTAGGTTCTTTGTAAGAGATGATCATCCTTGATTTCACTCCATAATATTGAACCCTCTGTTGTAACCCTTGAGATGTTTCTGTCTAGGAAACTATGCCAATGCATCCATAAAATTGATTGGTTTTGTTTAAGTTTGATTTTTCCTAAAACAAAGTATTTTGTTAATTTATTTCAGGTCCTTAGCTACCAATATTTAAATCTTAAAGATCAAATTTTGAGGGAAGAATTTCTATGTTTTCAGACAATTAAATGTTTTATAAAATGAAATAGGAGGTGAGAAGAAGAAAATATGAATATTAAATAATGTGTCCTTGGAAAAATATTATTTTACCTTCCAGATAGAAGAAACAATAACAAAAATATGTATCTTAATCAGAATATAATTTGAACATAAAGTAACAATTTGATTATATTCAAAAGGAATAAAAGATTATTCACCCCTGTACTCTTTAATACTCACATAATGTTGAAGAAAACTACAACTTTAATGATCCCTTTCATAGTTTGCAGTGGTAGTTGTTGTACTAAATTATCACAATCATGATAGAAGATACATTCAAGAGGAATTTATAAACTCTGAGAAAACATCAAGAAAAAGAATTACATGAACTGAAACATAGAGATTTGAATCACTGAAAACTTGTGAAGTTTTATTAAAGATATGATCTTTCTCGAGCCCAAAAATCTCTCTTACATTGAGTTTTTCATATATATTTATACAAATTAGGTTGTAACAAAAAATAGTTATTCAATCCCTTTTCTTATATTTTCAAATACAACAAGATATATTTGAATTCTAGAAAATAAGAAGGTTGGAGAAGACAACTCTTGATTTTCTTCAATTTCCTTGGCAAGTCATCCTGGCAATAGTTGGATGAGATGATTCCATTTTTCATTCGATGGATAACTAAATGAATTTGTTTTCCTGTAAAAAATATCTAATTCTATGTATTTTTCATATGTAGAAGGATTTTAAAACACATTCGTTATTTTTCAGAGAATATAGAAATTAGTTATGAGTATGTCTACGATGGTATGACCTCTCAAAGTATCATCCATCCCTTGAAATTTATCTTCTTTTTCTCTAGAAATGGATAATTTTTTTTTCTATAATTTTCATATGATATAAGCTTCCCTTTATCATCCCATGTTGAAAGTAATCCCATCTTCACTAGATTCTCAGACTTATTTGTGAAAGATTCAACATTTCTCTTCACCATTATGCATTTATTTTGAGCTTGTTGTATCAGATTCCTTTTTGTAAAAACTTTTTCAGTTTCCATAACCATTGTAGTTTTGTCTTTGACACCTTTGTTCATCAATGTTTTTCTAGAATTAGAATTTAGGAATTTGATAATTTGAGTAGCAACATGAGGTCTAGTTCCTATTTCATGAAAATTTTTCTTTTTAATTCCATCTACTTCATCTGTCAATAAAATCTCATCATCTATTATCTTGAAGTAGTCCCAAAGATTTCTAACTTCACTAATTATTTCATCCCAAATGATGTGTCTGGCCCCCATTAGATAAGGTTTTCCTGATAATTTGTTCTTCATTTGCTCCATGTTTGTTATCATTTTAGCTTTCATCTTATGATACTCTCCAATGACTCTATCCTTGTTGCTGATTTCTTCACTTTGTGCATATATGGTTTTCTTCATCTTTTCGATTTCAACTCCCTGTAAATTCAAGTTTGATAATGCTTTTGATAATCCAACTATTGGATATAATGACTCTGTTGATTGATATAAAGATGACCCACTTCTTAAAGTCTCAATATGTTTTCCATACAAATCAGTTTTCTCTTCCATCTAAATCATTTTCTTCAAAATATGTTCTTTTTTTGCTTGGAGTACATGCAACTATAGAGTTTGTACATGTTCAGTTCCAAGAATTTTGAAACTTCTCTTTAATTCCTAAATCTCTGTGTCCTTTTTTTTTATTAGAGCTTGTACATATGCTAAATATTGTGTATTAGCTCCCAAGTCCATCACCCATTTATCCAACTCCTCTACTCTCATTTGTTTGGTTCTATTGACCAATTTCTCATTTTTAGGCTGAATTCTAAGTTTCTCATTTATGATTTGAAGTTTTTTTATTCCAAGACTTGCTATCATGACATCCATATTCAACATTTCTCCAGTTTGTCTATGGAAGAAGAATTTATTCAGTGGATGAAATGCATTAAGATCAATAGAAATGTTTGTCACCTTCTTCTGTTCCATTAGCTCCATTAGTACTATATTCAATCTTCCTTTCTCATAATCCATAGTTGATATCATTATGGTTTGAGATGCATCATGTTCAAATATTTTAGGGAGAATGTTCTTTTTTATCTTTGAACCCATTTTCCTGATATCCATGAAATGATGAACATGATCAATTTGCTTTTCTTTATTTGTATTCCTTGATTTTTTTTCACTTTGACCCTCTATACTCTTGGGATTTTCTAATGATGATACTTCTACAGTCACAACATGTCCTCTGTCCACTAGTGTTATTTCTTCCTGTAATTCCGGATCTTCCTCTTCATCAAGTGTCTCCATTTTCTATCTTTTAGATGATCATTCTTCCTCTGTCCCTAAGTTATTTGAGGTTTACCCTACAATATTTATTTTATATGTCTTCTCAAACTATCGAGGGGTTTCTTTCATTGGATATTTTGTAGATAGCTCTGGTATTTTACCATGAATTTGCAAAATGTTTTATACATCTTCCCAGTTGTTTGGTTTGCTAACAAATCCATTTCTTCTTTGTGCTGATGTTGATAAGGAGTTTGTCCATATGAGATTGTTTTTGAGGAGATCACAAAATGAGGATCATACTTCCATGGATCTCCATGTTGAAATCCCATAACTGAAAGAAGCTTTGTTTTCACTTGCAATGCTAATATGGTATTGACAATAAAAGGTCCCACCTCTTTCTTTAATTTAAAATTGGCCTTGTGTTTCCTTGATACAAAATGAATATCATCTAAATTTAATCTTTGTCTAATGTACTCTAGTGCAAAGATTTTGGGAGTCAAGAAAATGGGAAAAAGAAAAGGTCGAAGTTCAGAGCCATATAATATGATTTCAATGCCATTCTCAAATATGTACAAGTCTCCTATTTTCTTGTCTGGGCTCAACTGTAATAATTTTTTGCATTCAGGGAATATTTTGGGGGGGGATTCCATTATGTATGATTTGGTAATATTTGGACATAAACTATTCAATAAACTCTGGGAATCCAACATTCAGAGGATTTTTCCTAATTAATGAAGTCCAATACATGACTGAAGCTATGATACCAATCTCATATTCAACTTTTAATCCAATATGTGTAAAATGAAAGGCTTGAGAAAACAAAAAGAGGTGGAAAAGGTAAGATTGGTATCTAAAATTTCTAAGAGACTCAAAGTCTGATAGTTGATGATGGATTTGATCAACTAAGAATTGGGTGTAATTGAATTTGGTCATGGGTTTGGTTGTAATTGGACAAATTGATACCATAATCCCTAATACAAACTCATCAACCACAAGGTCATTATCCTTTCCCAAAATTACAGAAATCATGGAGATAATTTTTCATTGAATTTCAGGAAACAAACTAGATTTAATAACAACATTATCTGTAGGAACATTAATATTCCTGCACAAATATGACTATAATAGGGAAACTCTATCTTCATGATTCAATTCTCTGAAAATTTTGGTTGATACAATCTCATTTAATATTTCACTGTCAGGGTTTAATGGCCACCTTAACATTTCAACAATGGATTGGGGAATTAGTTTGATGAGCACAAACCCATCTATGGAAATTATAGCTCTCTTAAATTAGGAATGGAATTAGCGGTGCACCAAAGCACGAATTCAGGGAAATCATATACTTGGGGCACCAAAAATTTTGCTAAGTCGTATTCCCAGGTGTGACAGTTGTTGGGACAAAATTGTCAGACCAGGGTCCTCTTCAGGTTACCAACAAAAGGGTACTGATGTAGTCTAATGCGTTGACATTTTCATCTTCCCAAAAGGGAAGAAGTCTCACCCAAAGTTCCACCGAGACATGAACCGGTCACTGATTAAGCTCCTAGGACATCGAAATCGGGAAATAATGTTCTCAAATATGAATCTAATAGCTGTATTTGTTGAAAAATCATGAACTACCTCTGCTTCAGCCCACTGCGTAATATAATCTATTGCGGTGATGATGTATCTCTCCTTTGAATGCTTGGTGGGAATATTAATTGGTCCAATAAAGTCAACAACCCACTTCTCAAAGGCCTACAATACTCTAACTGATTGAAGAGTTAATTCATCTCTTCTTGATGGCTTCCTTACTTGTTGGAAAATGTCACAAGATCTAGCATAATATTTAGCATCCTTGAATATGGCCACAATAACCCAACTTGATGTACCTTCTATGCTGTAGCTTTCCCTCCAACATGTCCTCCCGCAACTCCACTATGGAATTCCCACAGGATATGTTTCCTTTCATGGGTTAGGACACACCTCTTGAGATTACTATCTAGTCCCATGTTATAGAGTTGGATTGGAATCAATTGGTAGTCTGTTGCTCGGACCACCATGTATCATTTTTGGGTTGTGAGATAATTTTATGGGAAGGTCCCCGAGTTGAGGAAGGCAATAATGTCTTCAAGATACTATGAGATGGATTCAATCCGGAACAATTTTGCATCATGGAGATGATCTTTCACTGCTCTTCCACTTTCCCCTGATTTCATTCTTGATAGGTGATTCAAAATGACATTACATATTATAGGCTTGACAATTACCTCAAAGATTTTTTTTTGAAAGAGTAAGAGCCACCTGCAAATCCTTCCCTCAATGACCAACTTATTGACTAGGCACTTAAACGTAGAATGGTCAACAAAAAACTGAAAATGAGAGCCTAGTAAATAGTGTCTAAATTTTGGCAGTGCATAAATCATATCTAAACCTTCCCTTTGAGTTGTTGTGTAGTTGCGTTTAGATTGAGAAAGTTTTCTGCTAGTAAAGTAGGTAGGGTGGTCAATATTCCCTTCTCCTGGTTGTGTTGAAATGGATCCCAGGGCGATACCTAATGCATCCACATGTACATGGAATTCAATATCCCAGTTGGGGTATATAAGAATGGGTGCACTAGTACTGAGTTTTTCCTTGAGGATATCGAACGCCTTGTCACATTCAATTGTCCATTGAAATTCTTGGAACTTATTCAATAGTTTCTCCATTGGTGTGATGATACTTGCATATCTTCTAATGAATCTACGATAATATCCTGTATGCCCAAGCATCGAGCACAATTGTTTAGCACTTGTAGGTGGCAGCATGTTTAGGATAACTGCAACTTTAGATGGGTCCACCGGGACTCCTTCTTGGAAAACAATGTGTTCTAGTAGGTTTCTGTGCGATAGGAAAACAATACACTTCCTTAGGTTAAGAGATATCTGTAATTCTCGAAATATATCAAACATAAATCATAGTAGCCCTACATGCTCCTTCAACAAATTGTAGACATTCCATTCATCCATGTAGACTTATAGAAACTTGTGTCTGAAGTCATGAAATGCTGTTATAACAGTCCTGGAGAAGACTACAGGGGAGTTATTTAAGACAAAAGGCATCACATTGTACATGAATGACCCTCAATTACTTATGGATGTGGTATTCTTCTTTTCTTCTTCTGAAATTATGACTTGGTGGTACCCAAAGAATCCATATGTAAACAAATAAGCTTCTTTCTCCTCAACTTGATCTAGCACCTCATCGCTGAAGGGTGTCAGAAACAGATCGTGTACACATGCATAATTCATACTCCTATCATGGAAACATACCTGAATGTCTTATGTATCCTTCTTTCTCTGTATTACTATGGGGATAACCCACTCTACTTCTTCAACATAAAAGATCAATCCTACCACAATCATTTTGTCCACTTCCTTCTTGACCTTCTCTTTTACCTTGGGATTGAGACGATATGGTCTGTGCTTCACGGGTTTTGACTAATATTTCAGCTTCATATTCATCTCCCCCATGGATCCTTTTATTCCTTTTAGTTTTTAGAAGGTTTTTGGGAATAAGTCCTCAAATTCCTGCAATAGGCTCTGAACTTCATTCATGGCTTGCTTATCCCAGTAATATCATATATAAGATATCTTAGGATGCTCTTCACTCCCTATATTTACTTTCTGCAACTTCATAGAATGATTATAAGAGATATAGGTATGTCTGGGTAGATTTCCCTGGTACCTATAGTTTCTTTGATATTTAGGTTTCTAAGTTCTTCTAATTCATTAGATTTTTCCAGGCCTTTATCAATTTTACAACAAGTTAAAGGTATTCTGATAGGGTTGTAACCTCGATTAGACTGAAGAAAATGGACATGATTATAACATACTACTAGGCTTGATCTATTCTTACAAACATTAGTAAATAATGTCTCCCAAATTTTTTGAAGGACTAAGTGAAGCTCAATGGACTTACCAACGAAGGAGAAATATATGTAAAATTGTTCTTTTAAGGTTTTCCAACAACTTGTTTGTCTTCTGGTCTCTTCATGTGTGTACTGGGATTTTGAAATCACACCTAACAAGTGGAAAAATAACTGAACCCACAGTCAAGAAAGTACTTCTGCAACTCACAATTGCTTTAAGCAGTGCTCAACATGCACTTTGGGATCATAATTCCCATCAAACAATTGCGTACCTTCAAAATGCATGCTCATATCTTCTTTCAATTGATCACTACTAATGAATCTACATCAAATAACTCTCTCTGCATCCTCCCAATCTATAATTACATCAAATAAATCTCTTTGCATCCTCCCCATCTAGACAGGGTATTCTTCAAGGCTATATCAAAAACTAGGATTCTTTCATCTGGAGAAAATTTTCCTTCTATGTCAGTGAGAAAGCTATCCAAATACAAAGTACCATCATATGTTGGGTGATTCCTTATCTTGGTTCCAATCCATGTTGTTTCCCTTATAATTTCACAACGTCTTGAGAATATTTCATATGAACCTTGCTGCTAATTGTCAAAATCCAATTTCGAGTCCTCGTCAATTGATTGTATGCTCCTCCAACTTACAGATCCATTTGCAATGGGGTTAATATAATCCGAGCTCATCCCTGTTTTTATGGTGTATAACTGGTCAAGAACTTCTGAATCCATGTTATTATCCATTGGCTCAGTATATATAGGTCCCAAGTACAGATCTAAGGGTTGGAATACCTTTATTCCATCCACCTCAAACTTCACAATGTCCCTCTTTAAGTCAATGACAACATAATTATCATAGGCCCAGTAAATTCCTAATAAGGTAGGGTAGGGATGTTTGTCTCTAATGATTTCAATCACTTCGAAATCAACTGTCGTTTTCACTCTTGCAACATCTACCTCCACATTTTCTAGCCTCCTTATTGGTAAAATGTAGTATTGGTTTGTCATTCTTTGTTGGTTGGAGGAATACATTAAATGAGGTTTCCCTAGAGCCTCCCATATATTTTTGGGTAAGATATTTTTTTATGTCTGTTTTTTCACTTGGGTGATCAAAACAAGGGCACTTGCATGTCTATTTGGGCCTGCTATACAAGACATAGGTTAGTGCATGAGGTAAAAAATCCAAGCACATGAAATAAACAATCAAACAAACTAAAACCAACCAAGGAAATAAAACTAGAATGCATAAGAAACTTTGAACCAAAAACAATCAACCAAATGACCAAGATTATGCCACTAATGGATAAATATATTAGTTGGCAAAACACCATAGATAAAGGAGGACTCATGGGTCCCATCTTCCTCCTTGGGAGGGCTCTTGAGTTCCCTAATGGAGAGATATTCTTACAATGGTAGAAAATAAAGTAAATGATGAAGAAATTAATGCCTATTCCCTCAAGAGGTGAGTGGAATGGCCTATTGGAATGTGGCTAGAATGCTCCAAAGAGAAAAGAGGATTCTCAAGGGAGGATTGAGGTAGCATAACAATACTATGAAATTATTAAATTATTAGTGCACCCATGGCCTCCATTTATAGCATGTCTTCAAGGCAATATTCAACTGGTTCTTAGTGTGAACAAGGGGCCCTTTAGGGAACCCTTTGGTCCTTGAACAACCCCCCATTTGGATTCAACTAAGATCTGAGGGTCAAATCAAGTTGGGAGCTGGTCCATAACTGGTTGATGGGCAGAAAAGAACCATACATTCATTGTTGACTAGAGTGCGCGACTTTTCTCATACACAATCCCGCATACTACACATTATGCGCTTTACAGGCTTCATTGGCCCACGCATTGTGTGTGTGCTTCCTTTAGTGAGTTGGTGCATGTCAATTTTTCCCAATTGTATAGTTTTTGCCTCTTGGAAATGCAGTTTTGGTGCTATAGGTGAACTAATGGTTGTTTGGAATTGCTATATTTCTGTAACCATTTGTGTGCAATGTTGCGGATGAAATTTCAGTGATAACATATGCCCCCTGATGTGTGAGGTTAGGAGCATACGTATAGCTGAAATACATCAGTGTTTATTCTAATGAAAGTACCTTTGTAAATAAGAGTGCTGATAGGAAATGTAAGAGAGATCCATCGGAGGAGAGGGGAACTTTGGGACCCAAATCTTTCTCTAGGAAAATAAAATGAAATCTGTATACAAACAAGGCGAGCATGACCCATGCTCGTGTCATGTAACTCAAAATGTAAGATTGTAACTGAAGTTGTATGATAATGTAGATAACTGCAGCACCCTCTGGGGTGGTTTGATAACGACAGATGGAAATTATGATGGTGACCATACTCTCAAAAGAGGCAAGGATGCCTATAATAAGTGTTGATGAATTGTAGGCATTGATGGTATAACAAACTCATAGGTCTTCGGTTGGTATAAAACAACTGCAATAGTCACATAGTAAGACCCACTGTAACATACGATTTTGTTGAAGCCGAATGTTATGGGGGTCAATGACATCAGAGAGCAATGATGGTTCTCTATGTGCCATCCAAGACTCCTCATTGTAAAGGTAATGGGAGTCAATATATTTTCACCCTTCTGGAAACTGTGTTGATCTTGATAGATAGGGAGATGGGACTCCAAGAAGCAAAGGGATTCATGAAATCCATGAGATAAGATCAATAACTTATGGGGAACATGAACGAAGTCAAGATGCAGTGAGAATCCAGACTACCATTGGTTGGGGGAATGTTGGAAGGATGATTGGAAACAATCGTGAAACTGTATATAGTGTTAGGGGGATGACTAGACATGGGGTTAAGTTATTCTAGAGGCATGACAAACTGGAAAAAATCAGAGATCAGGGGTACATGGACTGTGGGATACTTGGGATTTATGGATGATGTCAGGATGAGGGAAGGATAGTGGATGCCCCAACCAAGGGCAACATGGGTTGCTTTGTCGGAAAAAAAGAAGGTCATCAAAGGTGACAAAAAAAAGCTAAGTAAATGATGGAAATAAAGGCTTTTTACAGTTACCAAATAAATAAAGAATAATTTGGGATGTGTGTACAGATACAGAAATGGGTGCACCAGTGCAAGATGGCTTGGCCTGGGAGGGCGCAAGTTGTGTGGAGAACTGGTGGAGGGTGAGGGCCCCATGGGTGGGTTTTTGTATGAGGTAAATGAATGGAGGGAAATCTATAGATGGGAAAACTGATTGTGAATGAAATGGAGGGTTAGTGATACTGCAGAGGTGCAGTTAAAATAGAGTCAAGATGAGATAACTTGGGAGTCCATTGGGAAAGCTAGAAAAATGATGAGAAGGAGTATGTGGTTGATTCTCGGAAATGCGTAGGACTATCAAGACTCCCATCCCTAGGGGGTGAAAGAAGCATGGGTGTCAAAGTTCCAAGGGGGACTATGAATGGGACAAATCATGTGGGGGAGAGTGTTACTGGGTGACAATACCAAAATGCAGCGGCAATGACAGTATTGCAGAGCCGTATGTAGGGACCCTAAAGGTGAATGTCGGAGGGTGTGACTGGGAGATGCAATTGATATTCAGAGGAAATGATTACATTCCAGTGTCGATCATATACGTGAAGGGGATATGCTAGTTTTTGATGACCAAGTACCTGCACATATTAAAATTGAATACCTGATGTGAACAATATTTGAAGAGAAAGAACATATAACAATTATTTGATAATTTTGAACATGAGAATGCGTACCTGGACATGATGTGAGAAAAATTCTCTCCCAAGGTCAAGTGCAGATTGTGACCCAGGGAATGTGATTGTGTAGGCAGTGGGACCCTGATCCTGTGGCTATAGATGGATCAAAAAATAGAGGCTCCGAGCTCCTGTAACTTAGTGTGGAAGTTTGGCAAAAGGGACTATATATGGCTGTGTGGCCCACAATGTTACCTCATTTGTACTTGCTACTATAATGAGTTGATGAGAGTATTTGGAGGAGTTTTTGAAGATTATGGGACTACAAGAAGATCAATATAGGATTTGCGATAGTCAGGTTAGTGGTCCCATCCTCCTGCATAGTAGATGGTTTCTTTTTTTGGGTAGGGGTCGTACGGATGGCCGTACTAGGGTATTGTTTAGGGGTGGGCCCAATAATGTGTGAGAGAAGGGAGGATATCTGCGTAGAGGTGTGCCTGTATAATTCCTTCTCCTGCGCATGATGCGTGACTGTGCTGGATACAACCATGCATGGGGGGGCGTAGGTGGTAAAAATAGGTGTGTGCAGGATGCGCGCCTGTTGGAAATACAACCGCGCATTGTGCGCAACTGTTTCTCAGACAACTGCACATCAATGTGCATCTATTTCTCAGACAGCTACGCATCAATGCACAACTGTGTAGAGAACAAGTGTTCATGGGTGCGCACCAGTGGGTATGATAGCTGCGCATTGATGCGCAATTGTTTCTCCAACAACTGCAAATTGATGCACAATTGTGCAAAGAACAGACACGCATATGTGCGCACTTGTGGGGGGGAAAGCCGTGTACTAGAGGTGAAGCTAAGGGGTTTTGAAAATTTGAATTTTTGATATATTTTTTTGATAAATGATGAGTGCTGACCAAGGGTTTCTGTGTGACTGTAGGTGATCAGTTCATCATGCCATTGGAGGGAGCGAGACTAGGATCGCCTTTGGGAGGTGATGAGAGAGGAGCCTGGCATTCAGAGACTCTTGATAGCATGTGGGCTACTCAAGTTCTTCGACTGCGCACTAATACAGTCGTAGGAGTACCTTCTTTAGTATCCGATATTGATGTGGAGCACTGATCTGCATGGCTTCATTGTGCAGGGGAAACAACTAACATTCTTAGCTGAGAATGTGTATTTTTTGACGGGGCTCCCCTTTCGGGGAATGGGCTTGCTTGCTGACCCCTAGCTGCCGAGGGATGTGCGTTTGATAGATGTGGCATGAGATTATTGTACGAGGCCGAACCCGATGTCAGGTTTGGTTTTCCACATTGAGGCAATGGATGTGCTCTTGCATCAGTGCATCACGACCATGATTGTGATGATCTATGGATCCTTAGATACTCAATGGATCACTAGTGGTTGATTGAGGATTATGTAGAGGGTCCTTGATGGGGAATTTTTTCACCTGGGGCTTGATGCTACATTCCAGGATGATAGGGAAGATTCAACGGTGTCAGAGCACTCACTCCAGTGATTTTTCATTTGGATCTAACTAGTGGCATGATTTTTGGAAAGGGTGCCCATGCTACGCCCGAGGGTTTTGCTACCACCTGTAGGGCCACAGGAACAATGACTGATGCTGTGGGATCATATTTTGGCTCGACATGGAGGGGGAGAGGGTGGCCATTATTTTATGGCCACATTGGCTCGTGTGTGGTGCCACATGCCACAAATTATGCTGTGATTCCCATATGGGGGGATGGATTTCCATCACAACCCGGACATGGAGCTGCCTCCTAGCGAGGTTTGGGACCAGAGAGGTATGTTGGTGTACTTATGTTTTGTGATTTTGATAGTGTACCATATGTTTATATATGTATGGGTTCTTATTCTATATTTGTTTTTGTTTTTGCAGATGTGGGGTCTCGAGGCTGGGAGGTGGAGATGGTTGGAGATCCGACTTGCTAGGGGCCAGTGAGACCGCTACGGGTAGAGCTGCGGGTAGGAGAGTGATGCCAGAGGGATGAGGTTGGTGTGAGGATAGTGGATGAGGTAAGGGCCAACTGAAGATGCAGGTTTGATGATTTAGGTGCAGGGCCATCGCATGTGCCATGGGGAGAGGCCGACAAGGGGATAGATGATCTACGACACCGGTTGGAGGTGGTATTGCAGGGTGTGATGGAGGGCATGTGGTTTCACATTCAGGATGAGAGATTCTTGGAGCAGTGTGTGGGCATTCCATTAGAGTGGAGGACCTTGATCCAACGAGAAACAGTAGTGGGGGCAACGATGACAGGTCGACTACCCCCTGGACCTGGAGGACCCCTAGTTGGTGGGGCACCTCCTGCTGACAGAGGACCTAGTGGGGGATCTCTGGGGTCACCATGAGTGCTGGTTACTTCTTTTTGTATTTATATAGGCTTGCAAGCCCATTTTGTACATGGCAGTTTGACACCCATTTTGTATAGGGTAGGGGGTACCCATTTTGTACCTATAGGGGTGGGGGGACTCACTTGCCTATGGGCGATGTATATGTTGTAATTTTTGTAAAAATGTATGGTACTTTTGATCGATATATATATATATATATACATATTTTGAGATATTTGTAATGTTTATATATGCTGTGATCGATGTTTGATGATTTATGTATATGTAATGATGTATCGATGTGATAAATTCCATTCTAACACTAGGTTATCCATGTTATCTGCTATTTGATTAAATTGTCGTGGAATATGTGTAAATGTAATTGAATCAAAGTTTTGAGATAAGAGTCTAACTTGCAGGTATTTGTGAAAGAGGTAAGGATCACAAAGACAATATACGTTGTTGAGCTGCAAGACGACCAATTGGGAATCTAATAAGACGTTAAGGTGACGGATGTGGTGGTGACTGGCATCGGCAAGGAGACCAATGACGAAGACATATTATTCTTGGTTGTTGGTGGCTGAGCTTAAACATATGCCGCTGGAGTGGAGTAGTTCATGTGAGGGGGTGTAGAGGGCCCAAGTGTCCGAAGAGAGATTCTGTGTCCAACGACTAGCTCCGTCAGTGCAACCGATGTGGTAGGACGATGGAGGAGGCAAATGTCAATAAAATAGATGGTAGATTAGACATGAGGCATGAAGGGAACAAAAGAAGGATACAAACTTTACAAATGTGTACACAGAAAAAGCCTAGTGTAGAATGACTATGCTCAGGCGTAAAAATTATTTAAGTACAACCCGTTGATGGGTTCATTGAGAGGAGAGCCTTCTGGAAAGGCCAGGATGTATGCGACTTTAGTGAGTTAGTGTTGGAAAATGTAGGTTCCATGCCATAATGACTCAAATTTCCCATGGACGAGAGCATCGTGAGCGATATCGTAGGACAGGACGAGATCTCCTTCGTTAAATGAGTGAAGGTTGACATGGCGATCAAAGGTGGCCTTGGACCATTTTTTAGCGGCCTAATTTTTCTGTAATGAATACCAACTATCTTCATCGAGTGACTATAAGGTCAGCAAGCACTTCTCTATTGGAGTCGTGTCAGGTAATATCTTGATGGCGGTGCACAACGTGGGAATTTCTCACTTGATGGGGAGGGTGGATTCGATCCCATGGACGAGATGAAACAATGTAAAACTGGTGGCAATTTTGACTGTCGTGTGATAGGCCCATAATAGTGAAAACAACATATGATTCTAGTTGGTCTTATGTTTGTTGACGGTACGTTGTATCATGGTTTTGAGGAATTTGTTGACAGCCTCGACCTGTCCATTGGACTGAGGGTAGTATGGGGAGGAAAAATCATGTGAGAAGCCTAACCTTAAGGAGAGTTCGATGAAGATCTCATTCTCAAAGTGTTTACCATGATTGAATACTAACTGTAATGGAATTCCAAAACAAGTAATGACATGGTTGAAGAAAAAACACGCTGTCGTGTCAGCAATATTTTTGAAGGTAGGAATGGCTTCGACCCATTTGGTAAAGTAATCTACTACCACGATGATGTATTTGTGTCAATTACTAGATGGAGGGCTGCAATTCATGAAGTCTATGCCCCATTTGAAGAAGGGGTCGACAGTGATGACTGGATGTAGAAGAGTGGGTGGCGCTCGTGCTTTGTTTGCATAAAGCTAGCATTTTTCGCATTGCTTGATAGCATCAATGCAGTCATAAAAAAATGTGGGCCAGAAGTATCCTTCTCAAACGATTTTTTGGGCACTGGACATACCTGTGAGGTGTCCACAACAAGCGCTACTATGAAAATCGTTTAAGACTTTGTCTACTTTGTTGATGGTAAAAAATCGACGTAGTATGATGTTGACCCCACGTCGATACAAAACATCGCCGATGAGGAGGTACCGAGGGTCCTGATGGCGAATGTGCCAATGATCATCGTGAGAGAGATGAGACCCAAACTTCTGTGTCCGAAGGTAGACAAGAAGGTCACCATATTTGGGGTCATCCGAGGGGATGTAAAAGAGGTGTTCGTCGGGAAAGTATGTATTGACGGGTGAACATTTAGCATTTGAGGGAAACACT